>PVJI01010971.1:19417-58121 GCA_004026765.1 Micronycteris hirsuta | reverse complement strand
TCCAAATTAATCTTCCATTTTTAATCTTGTAATCCTTTAGTTAGTGTTGTACTCTTTTTGAACATTTTGGTTCACATTTCTGGTTACAGTGTACTCCAAAGTGAGTATGGTACTATAATGATTATCTTGGTAGGAATATGGAAAAGGATCAAGATTGTAATCCTTCTGGAGTTTGGACAATATGTCCTACTTTGTAGAACTAATACAGGTCTAAGTTGCTATTAGATGCTATACACTATAAAGGATATTTTTGGTTCTTAATCTCATTAATCATTTATGTTTTGGTTAGTTCTTTGACTCGGTATTTTTCTGTGCTTTAATTTTCTTATTTGTGAAATGGGGATAGCAGTTATTTACATTTATTTATACATATTTAAAACACTTAGAACAATACAGTATATAATAAATGCTCAGCTGTTATTAATAGTATTAATATTAGATTTATTCTTAAACGCTTTAGGTTTCAAGTTTATTTTAAGACATGTGAATGCATTTTATTTTTTAAAGAACTTATTTATTTTTATTGTTTTATGTTTTATTAATTAATTTTTATTTTTATTTGTTTATTTATTTTTTTAAGAGAAAGGAGAAGGGAGGGAGAAAGAGAGGGAGAAAAACATCAAGCCATTGCCTCTCATATGTACCCTGACTAGGGATTGAACATACAACTCAGGCACTGCCCTGACCAGGAATCAAATGTGTGACCTTTTGTTTTGCATACCATGCCCACCAAACTGAGCCACACCGGCCAGGGCATGTGCCTGCATTTTAGCTCTCTCTTTGTGTCTATCACTTGATAAAATTCAGTGAATAGAGATGTTTGTTTAGTGTTTTTTGATTGGATAACCAAGAAAAAGCTGTGGAGTTGTTATTAACGGTTTGTTTTCTTTTCTGAGGAGTCTTATGTCATTTGTTGTTTCTGCTTGTTAAGGCATCAGTTCTACAACTGGGTTACATGGCTCTGACTGCCATGATGTTTTTAAAATGCTAGGTATGTTTGTATATTTGCATGTTTTTCTGTAGAACAGACCATAGCTCTCATTGGAGTGTCAGAGGAGTCTGTGACACAAAAAAGCTTCAGCGCCACCATTGTAGTGTTACTTTGGTAGTCATGAATTGCCAAAAGTATGAGTAACTAAACCATTTTATACTGAGTAAGTGTTTATTTTAATTTTTATATTGAAATATATATGAGGCAAGCATTATCTTGAATATTTTTTTTGTTTTCCCTCAAGCATACACCTATACCTGCTTATTAAAACATTAGTTTTTTTGTTCCAGCCAAGGTGGAAACTTAGGTAGATATGTTTCACTTCCTTGCACAACCAAAAGAAGGATAACAACCAATTTAAAAACAAAATACAACCAGAACTGGCAGAAAATCAAACTGTATGGAAGTCCAACAACCAAGGAGTTAAAGAAGAAACATTTACCCAGACTGTTTTGCCAAGACAAAGAAATAATGGCCCAAATGAAAGAATAGATCAGAACTCCAGAAAAAGAGCTAAGTGACGAGGAGATAGTCAACCTATCAGATGTAGAGTTCAAAACACTGGTAATCAGGATGCTCACAGAAATGATGGAGTATGGTTGCAAAATAAAGGAAGAAGTGAAGGTTTTACAAAGTTTAATGAAGCAAAATATGCAGGGAACCAACAGGGAAGGGAAGGAAACGAGGACTCAAATCAACGATTCGGAACAAAAGGAAGAAATTAAACATTCAACCGGAACACAATGAAGAAACAAGAATTCAAAAAAATGAGGAGAGGCTCGGGAACCTCTGGGACAACTTTAAACATTCCACCATCTGAATCATAGGAGTGCCAAAAGGAGAAGAGGAAGAGGAAGAGCAAGAAATTGAAAACTTATTTGAAAAAATAATGAAGGAAAACTCCCCCAATCTGGCAAAAGAAGTAAACATAGAAGTCAAGGAAACTCAGAGTCCCAAACAAGAGCACACCAACATACATCATAGTTACATTACTCAAGATTAAAGATAAGGAGAGAATCTTAAAAGCAGCAAGAGGAAAGGAGACAGTTACCTACAAAGGAGTTTACATAAGACTTATCAACTGATTTCTCAAAAGAAACCTTACAGGCAAGAAAGGGCTGGAAAGAGATATTCAAAGTCACGAAAGACTAGGACCTGCATCCAAGATTACTCTATCTAGCAAAGCTATTATTTAGAGTGGAAGGACAGAAAAAGTGCTTCCAGGACAAGCTAAAGATAAAGGAGTTCATCATCACCAAGCCCTTGTATGAAATGTTAATGGGACTTATCTAAGAAAAAGATCAAAACTGTGAACAGTCAAGAGACAACAAACTCACAAGTATCAACAACCAATCCTAAAAAAACAAAAACAAACTAAGCAAACAACTAGAACAGGAAGAAAATCCCAAAAATGGAGATCACATGGAGGGTTATCAGTTGGGAGGCAGAGAAGGGAGAATAGGGGAAACATTACAGGTAATAAGAAGCATAATTGGTAGGTACAAAATAGACAGGGAGAGGTTAAGAATAGTATAGGAAACGGAGAAGCCAAAGAACTTATATATACAACCCATGGGCATGATCTAAAGGGGGGAGAGTGCTGGAGGGAATGGGAGTATGAGGCGGAGGGGGATAAATGGAAGAAAAAAATGGGACAACTGTGATAGCATAACTAATAAAATATACTTAAAAATTACTTTTTAAAAGATGCTCATTAGAGAATATGTTTACTGATTTTAGAAATGGACAGATGGAGGGTGGGGGAGAGAGAGACACATAGAGAGAAACACCAATTCACTGTCTCCCGTATGCACCCCTACCAGCGACCTGGCGACCAAACCTGCAACCGAGGCATGTCCCTGACTGGGGCTTGAACTCGCACCTTTTGGTCAATGGGAGGATGCTGCAGTCAGGTGACCACTAGGCCAGGGCTTAAAAAATTACTTTTAGGCTCTTTATTTCTTTTTAATAGCGCAACAGGTCTATGAAACAGGGAATTTTCTAAGAAAAATTAAAACCTATTTGAGTTTATTGTGTTGTTTATTTTTAATAATTTGATTTATATTTTTGGATGGTCCATTTTCAGCCAATTTTTCTAATGATTCGGTTCCACATATTTGAGTGTTTTGGGTGGGGGGGATTAGAAGAGAATTATGATATGTTTTACAATGCTTTCTCCTTAATTAAAACAATCTGTGTCCTCCTTCCTCTCTCTAAAAGAAATAAACATATCCTTGGATAAATATTTTATTTTTAAAAAATATTTTATTATTTGTGTTATTACAGTTGTCCAAGTTTTTCCCCCTTTGACCCCCTCCACCCACCCTGCCTCCCATTCCCACAGTCAATCCCTTCACCATGTCTGTCCCCTTAGGTCATGCATATATGTTCTTTAAGTACTCCCTTCGCCATCTTTCAAACAGTCCCCACCTCCCCACCTCTCCTCTTACAGCTTTCCTTCTCCATGTTTCTATACCTCTGATTCTGTTTTAGTTCTCAGTTTATTTTGTTCATTAGATTCCACTTATAAGTGAGATCATACGATATTTATCTTTCATTGACTGGCTTATTTTACTTAGTAAGATAGACTCCAGTTCCAACCAGTCTGTCCCAAAAGGTAAGAATTCCTTCTTTTTTACTGTTGTATGGTACTCCATTGTGTAAACGTACCACTGCTTTTTCATCCATTCATTTATTGATGGGCATTTGGGCTTGCTTCCAGATCTTGGCTATTGTAAATAACGCTTCTGTGAACATAGGGATGCATATATTCTTTTGAATTGGTGTTTTTCAATTCTTAGGATATATTCTAAGAAGTGGAATTGCTGGATTATAAGGCAGTTCAATTTTTAATTTTTTGAGGAAACTCCATATTGTTTTCCACAGTGGCTGCACCAGTCTGCATTCCTACCAACAGTGCACTAGGGTTCCATTTTCTCCGCATCCTTGCCAGCACATGCTGTTTGTTGATTTATTAGTTATAGTTATTCTGACAGGTGTGAGCTGATATCTCATTATAGTTAATGTGCATCTCTCTGATGGCTCGTGATGCCGAGCATTTTTTTAATGTCTATGGGCCCTCCGTATGTCTTCCCTGGAGAAGTGTCTGTTCAGGTCCTTTGCCCATTTTTTAATTGCATTTTTTAGTTATCTTCCTGGTGTTGAGTCATATGACTTCTTTATATATATATATATATATATATTTACTTTAGAGAGAGGGGAAAGGAGGGAGACAGAGAGAGAAACAGCAATGTACGGTTGCCTCTCACATGGCCGCCACCGGGGACCCGGCCCACAACCCAGGCATGTGCCCTGACTGGGAATCGAACCAGGACTCTCTGGTTCCCAGTCCGCGCCCAATCCACTGAGCTACACCAGCCAGGGCAACTTCTTTATATTTTTCAGAGATTAAACCCTTGCCTGATGTATCACTGGCAAATGTATTCTCCCATACAGTGGATTCCCTTTTCATATTGATGATGCTTTCTTTAGCTGTGCAGAAGCTTTTTAATTTGCTGTAATCCCACTTGCTTATTTTTCATTACTCTTTCCCTAGGAGATATATCAACAAAAATATTGTTACTTAAGATATCTGAAATTTACTGCCTATTTTTTCCTCTAGAATTTCTACAGTATCACAACTTATATTTAAGTCTGTTCCCCATTTTGAGTTTATTCTGGTATATGGTGTAAGTTGGTTGTTTAGTTTCTTTTTTTTGCAAGTACTAGTCCACTTCTCCCAGCACCAGTCTCTATTTTATGCTCTTGCCTCCTTTGTCAAATATTAATTGACTAGAAAGGTGTGAGTTTTATTTCTGAGCTCTCTATTTTGTTCCATTGATCTATGTGTCTGTTCTTATGCCAGTACTGTTTTGATTAAAGTGGCGTTAGAGTATAGTTTGCTGATCCATCCAACTTTGTTCTTCTTTCTCAGGATTGCTTAGGCTATTTGGGGTCTTTTTTGGTTCCATAAATTTTTGGAATATTTGTTCTAGATCTGTGAAATATGCCATTGGCTTTTTTTTTTTTTTTTTTTTTTAATTTTTAAAAAATAGCCCTGGCTGGTGTAGCTCAGTGGATTGAGCGTGGGCTGGGAACCAGACGATCCCGGTTCGATTCCCAGTCAGGGCACAAGCCTGGGTTGCAGGCCAGGTCCCCTGTGAGGGCCATGTGAGAGGCAACCGTACATTGCTGTTTCTCTCCCTCTTTGTCTCCCTCCCTTCTCCTCTCTCTAAAAATAAATAAAAATAAAATCTTAAAAAAAAAAACATTATTAAATTTTTAAAAAATATTTATTTACTTTTAGAAAGAGGGGACGGGAGGGAGAAAGAGATGGAGAAAAACGTGAGTGTGTGGTTGCTTTTTATGCGCTCCCTACTGGGGACCTGGCCCACATCCCAGGCATGTGCCCTGACTGGGAATCAAACCAGTGTCCCTTTAGTTGTCAGGCCGGCACTCAGTCCCCTGAGCCATACCAGCCAGGTCTCATTGGTATTTTAATAGGAATTTCTTTGAATCTATTGATTGCTTTGGGTAGTATGGACATTTCAAATGATGTTAATTTCTTTCAATCCATGAAAATGGTATGGACTTTCACTTATTTATATCTTCCTCTGTTTCTTTCTTCAGCATCCTGTAGTTTTCCAAAGATAGCTCTTTTACTTCCTTGGTTAAATTTATTCCTACGTACCTAATTTTTTTTTTTCTGTTGCAGTAGTAAAAGGGGTTGTTTTCTTAGTTTCTGTTTCTGATCGTTCATTATTCGTGTATGAAAATGCCAGCTATTTCTGAGTATTGATTTTATATCCTGCTTCTTTGCCTAATTCAGTTATTACATCTAGTAGTTCTTTGGTGGAGCCTGTAGGGTTTTCTGTGTACACTATCGTGTTGTCTGTGAATGTCAGTTTTATTTCCTCTTTTCCACTTTTGCTGCCTTTTGCTTCTTCTTCTTTGATCACTGTGGCTAGGCCTTCCAGTACTATGTTGAATAAGAGTGGTGAAAGTGAACATCCTTGACTTGTTCCTGATCTTAAGGGAGAAGCTTTTAGTTTTTGCCCATTGAGTATGATGTTGGCTGTAGGTTTTTTGTATAGGGCCTTTGATGCGGACTCTGACCAGCAGGGTCCTTGGTGTTGTGGATGTGATGAACAAATTCACAGGGACTGCAGAAGTCCTATGAATAAAAAGGGACGGCATGGCCACTCTCTGAGTGAGAGAGTACCCTGACCTTTGCCTAGACAGGCTTTTATTGCTTTCTGGGAGCATTACGTCAAAGAAGGTTCTTATTAAGCTCAGGTTTGCTTTAGGTGATTACTTTTTACAGATAACAAAGAAAAGGATGTTGCTGATTACTTCTTATGGATAACAAAGAAAAGAATGTTGCATGTGCAAGGGAAAAAGTGGTTGAACTGGTTACATTCCGTCCTTGGGAAGTTTAGCACAGACTTTAGGAAGTTACTTCAAAGATATGCATTAAACATTCGCTGCCTTAATTCAGGGTGAGGGAGTTTTAGCAAAAGCAAGCCTCAAAGCAGCTTAGACATGATGCAGGCCTGGTTCCCCATTGGAGGGCTGATCTGTGGGCCTGGCTCCTGTGTGCCACCTGACGACTTTTGGTTTTCTGAACCAGGGCTGGGCTACATTTGCCATTGCCACGTGGACTGGTTCCCTATAGGCCTTTATTATTTACATATGACCCATACATTCCTATTTTACTGAGAGTTTTTATCATAAGTGGCTGTTGAATTTTATCAAATGCTTTTTCTGCATCTGTTGCTCTGATAATGTGATTTTTATCTTTCATTTTTTTAATGTTATGTATCACATTTATCGATTTGCAAATATTATATCAACCTTTTATCCCTGGGATAAATCCCACTTGATCATGGTGAATGATCTTTTTAAAGTATTGCTAGATTTGATTTGCTAGTATTTTGTTGAGAATTTTAGCACCTATGCTTATCAAGGATATTGGCCTACAGTTTTCTCTATTTGTTGTGTCTTTACCTGGTTTTGGAATTAAGAATACTGGCCTTGTAAAAGAGCTTGGAAGTCTTTCCTGTTCTGGAATTTTTTTGGAATAGTTTGAAATGGGTAGGTGTTAATTATTCTTTGAATGATTGGTAAAGTTCACTTTGAAACCATCTGATCTAAGACTTTTTGTTTGCTGGGATTTTTTTTTTTTTATTACTGTTTCAGTTTCACTAGCTATTATAAATCTATTCAGGTTCTCTGCTTCTCCCTGATTCAGTTTTGGAAGATTGTATGTTTCTAGAAATTTATACATTTTGCCCAGGTTGTCCAGTTTCTTGGTACAGTTTTTTATAGTATTTACTTACAGTCTTTGTGTTTCTGTGGTATCAGTTTCTTCTCTTCTTTCATTCCTGATTTTATTATTTTTTAAATTACATTTTATTGATTATGCTATTATGGTTGTCCTGATCTTTCCCCCTTTGACCCTCTCTACCCAAGGCCTCTCCTACACCCTCAAGGAGGAGAGCTGCAGGTGTCTGGCTCACCACTGTGTTATTTTTTTTTAATTATATTTTATTGATTGTTATTATAGTTATCCTCATTATTCCTTTGCCCCCCCCCATCCAGTGCCCCTTACTCCCTCAGACAATTTCTCCCCCCATTGTTCATGTCCATGGGTCATGGCATAAGTTCTTAGGCTACTCCATATCATATACTGTATGTTACATCCCCATGGCTATTCTGTAACTACCTATTTGTGCTTTTTTAATAACCTTACCTCTTCACTCATTGTCCCCTTCCCCCCACCCATCTGACAGCCTTCCAGTAACTAACTTTTCTCTTGCTTTCAAGAGTCTCTCTTTATCTTTAACCTTTGGCCTTTTAATAATGATGTGTCTTAGAGTGTAACTCTATGTATTCATCATAATTGGGACTCTTTGCAGTTCGTGGACTTCCATGTCTGTTTCCTTCACCAAATTAGGGAAGTTTTCTTTCACTATTTTTTCAGATAGATTTCCAATTTCTTGCTCTTTCTTTTCTCCTTCTGGCACCCCTATGAGGAGAATGTTGGACTTCTTGAAGTTGTCCCAGAGGCTGTTTATACTGTCCTCATTTTTTTTTTATTCTTTTTTTCTTCTTGTTTCGCATGGTGGTTTTTTGTTTCCTTATATTCCAAATCATTGATTTGATTCTTGGCTTCATTCACTCTACTGTTGTTTCCCTGTAAATTGTTTTTTATTTCCATTAGTGTATCCTTTGTTTCTGACTGGGTCTTTTTATGTTGCTAAGGTCTTACTAAGTTCCAGAGTATCCTTATAACCACTGTTTTGAACTTGGCATCTGATAGGTTTCTTATCTCCATTTTATTTAGCTCTTTTTCTGGAGTTTTGATCTGTTCTTTCACTTGGGCCATGTTTCTCTGGCTCTTTATTTTGTCAGTCTCCCTGTGTCTATGTATTAGGTAGAACTACTTTGAGTGGCCTTGGTAGGCGTGGCCTAATATAATAGGTATCCTGTAACGTCCAGGAGCACAGCCTCCCCTATTACCCAAGTTGGGTACTGGAGGTGCACCCTTTGGTTGGTCTGAGTACACACACCTTCCTCTTGTAGTTGAGCCTTGGTTGCTATTTGCAGATCATTGGGAGGGAGTTACTCAGGCCATTCAGTTGCAAGTATTGGCTGTGACCACTGACCACCACCCTCCTCCCTCTATGGAGGGTCAGCTATGCAGTGGCTGGGTGATGGTGCTCCTACATTGTCTGTAGTTGTCCACTGGGTGTGTTGGCTTCTGGGCACAGGTGAAGAACACAAGGCTCACGGACCAAATCTGGCCCTTCACCTTGTTTTATCTAACCTGGCACCTTGTTTCTACCCAGTGGCAGCACCGAGCTTTTTGCCCCTAGTTGAGGAGTAAGTACATTTATACAGTCCTAAAATTATATTCCTCCCTTCAAAGGCAACCATGAGGCTGATGTAGCCCCCGGGGAAAATGAGTTTGACACCCTTGCCCTAGGGTTTCCTGGATGGTGCAGGCCAAGTTCAGCTCCCACCTGCCTTTTCCCTAGTGCACCCTGCCTGAGCTGTAAAGCAATGTGAAATGGCTGCTACTTGGGCTGGGCTTTGAGATTCCCAGGTGAAGCCAAGCTATGACTCTCATATGGCTGCTACTAGGGCTCTTGAAGCTAGGTGTTGCTTGTTTGATAGGATTTAGGAGCTAAGACCAGCCATTCTTATGGAAAAGCAACTTGAGAGGGCCCATAAGTTGGGTGGGGTAGAGCTTCTGTGGATCTCCTAGGTGGGTCACACAGTGTTAGCCAGGTTGATGGAGTCTCAGATATGGCACTAGCCTACCTGCTCTGTGGAGCGGTGGGCTCAGCAAAGGGACAATGGCCTCTGCTAGCCCCGATGCCAAATACTTCAGTCTCTCCCTGTATACTACTGGTGCCCTTCAAGCTGCCACCCCTGTGCTGGAGCTCAGAGGGAGCGAGTCTGAGTAGGTGAGTCCATGTGTGGGTTCCCCAAGAGGAACTGCTTAGGGTTCCAGCGGCCTCCTCCACCAACTCAGTCCCTACTGGTTTTCACAGTCAGAAGTTGTGGGGACTTACCTTCTCAGCACTGGAATCCTGGTCTGCGGACACTGGTGTAAGTCTGGGACTCCTTGCTTCCAAGATATCCCTCTTCAATTTTTTTCCATGTGGGTGTAGGTCCACCATGTTCCACATCTGCTACCCTTTTACCAGTCTGGATGGATGTGGTTTCTGTAGTTCCGTGGTTGTCACATTTCTATTCAACCCAATTTTTGATGTTGCTGAGTAATAGTTGTTCTATATTTTAGTTGCAATTTTGATGTGATTGTGTAAGGAAGCGAGCCATGTCTGCGTACATCACCATCTTGACCGGAAGCCTCCCTGATTTTAATTTGTGTCCTCCCTCTTTCTGTTTCTTGATGAGTCTGGTTAAGGCTTTGTCAATCTTGTTTATCTTTTCAAAGAACCAGCACCTGGATTTATTGATCTTTTGATTTTTTTTTTTAAGTCTCTAGTCATTTTTCCCCCTCTGATCTTTATTATTTCCGTCCTTCTACTCACTCTGGGCTTTGTTTGTTGTTGTTTTTCTAGTTCTTTTAGGTGTACAGTTAGATTGTTTATTTTAGATTTTTCTTCCTGAGATAGGCCTGTAATGCTATAAACATCTCTCTCAGGACTGCTTTCCTGTTTCTGAAAGGTTTGGGTTGTTGTGTGTTCATTTTCACTTGTTTCCAGGTACTTTCTGATTTCTTCCTTAATCTCCTTGATGACTCATTTATTATTTAATAATGTGCTATTTAGTCTCTATATATTTGTATATTCTTGAGCTTTTTAATTGAGGTTGATTTCTTGTGGTTGTGATCTGAGAAAATGCTTGATATTTTCAATTTTCTTGAGTTTGTTGAGACTTATTTTGTGTCCTACCATGTGACCATGTGGTCTGTCTTTGAGAAATAATCCTTGTGCACTTGAGAAAAATGTGTATTCTGCTGCTTTGGAATAAAATGTTCTATAAATGCCAATTAAATCCATTTGATTTAGTGTGTCATCTATGGTCACTGTTTTCTCATTGATTTTTTTGTCTAGAAGATCTATTCATTGGTTACAGTGGGTTGTTAAAATCCCATACAGTGACTGTATTGCTGTCAATATCTTCCTTAAAGTCCTCTATGATTTTCTTTTTATTTTTACGTGCTTGTATATTGAGTGTGTATATGTTTACAAGGGTTATATCCTCTTGTTGAATAGATCCGTTTAGTGTTATGTAGGGACCTTCTTTGTCTCTTATTATGGCCCTTGTTTTGAAGTCTATTTTGTCAGGTATAAGTATTACTTCTCCAGCTTGTTTGCATCTCCATTTGCATGAAGTATTTTTTTTCCACCCTTTCACTTTCAGTCTGTGTAAATTTTTTGTTCCGAGCTGGGTCTCGTGTAGAAAGCATATATGGCTCATGTTTTCTTATTCATTGTTCTACCCTAAGTGTTTTGATTGGAGCACGTAGTCCATTTACATGTAAGGTTATTATTGATAGGTACTTACTTTGTGCCATTTTATTCCTTTATACCTATGTCCTCTCTCTGTATACAGTGGTACCTTGGTATTCATAGCTACTTCGTTCCAAAACTCATGATGAATGCCAAAACCAACAAGTACTGAACAATGAAGATTTTCTCTTGTGGGGTGGTATCTTGACTCATACAAGTTCTAGCAAGTCCTAGCAAGTGTGAGTACTGAAACATTTTACTCTCATCAAAATGCAATTAGTACAGGGATTGATGAGTTGTGAAGCTGATGAGTACCAAGGATGACTGTATTTCTTCTTTTTTTAAAAGATGTATTTATTTACTGTTTAGAAAGAGGGGAAGGGAGGCAGAAAGAGGAGAAGAGAAATATCAGTCGGTGAGAGATACATTGATCAGTTCCCTCTCACATGACCCCATCTGGGGACCTGGCCCACAACCCAGGCACGTGCCCTGACTGGGAATCGAACCTGCGACCTTTTGGTTTGCTAGCTGGCGCTCAATTCACTGAACCACAGCAGCCAGGGCTGTATTTCTTCTTAAAGCAGTTCCTTTAACATCTCTTGAAGTACTATCTTGGTGTTAATGAACTCCTTTAGCCTTTTATTGTCTGGGAAGCTCTTTATTTCACCTTCAGTTTTAAATGATAGACTTGATGGATAGAGTAATCTTGGTTGCAGATCCTTGCTTTTAATTACTTTGAATACTTCATACCAATCCTTTTTGGCCTGAAGTGTTTCTGTTGAGAAATCAGATGACAGTCTTATTGGAACTCCCATGTAGGTAACTGACTTTATCTCTTGCTGCCTTTAAGATTCTCTCTTTGTCTTTAAACTTTGCCATTTTAATTATGGTGTGTGTTGGTGTGGGCCTCTTTGAGTTTATCTTGATTGGAACTCTCTGCATTTCCTGAACTTGTATTACTTTTTCTTTCTCTAGATTAGGGAAGTTTTCTGTCCTTATTTCTTCAGACAGGTTTTCTGTCCCTTCCTCCCTTTCCTCTCCTCTGGTATCCCTATTGATGTAGAAATTGTTACATTTCATGTTGTCCCAAACTTCCCTTAAACCTTCCTTGTTCTTTTTAAGTCTTTTTAGGTCTTTTTCTTTTCATTGCTCTGATTGGGTAGGTTTTTTTTTGTTTTGTTTTCTCCCTTGTTTTCCAAATTGCTGATTTGATCCTGTGCCTCAACTAGCCTGCTTTTAATTCCTTACAGTACATTCTTCATTTTAGATATTTCATTTTTCATTTCTGACTCTTACTAATAGTTTCTATGTTCTTTCTCATGCTGTTGTAGTTGCCACTAAATTCCTTGTAGTTGTCATTAGGTTCCTTGAGCATCCTTATAACCATTATTTTGAACTCTATGTCTGATAAATTGCTTGCTTCAATTTCATTTAGATCTTTTTCTGGGGATTCCTCCTTTTCTTTTGTTTAAGGGTTGTTTCTTTGTCTCCCCATTTTATCCTTGGGTAAAATTTTTTTTTAAAGATCTGTATTTTGTGAGCAATTTATGAATGTAAATAATTTGTATCTACTTGAGTATTCCTATTTGAGAGAACATCTTTTATTTTTAAGGGCTATTTAATTAGCTTCTTCCACCTCTACATTTCTCTGTGAGATTCTAAATCATCTATTTATTAAATATTTTTATGGGGATTCTGTTAGCAAGGACCCTTATCTCTCTAATCTTATCAAGGTGGAAACGCTTTATTTGTTTGGCCTTTATTTTTCCCCTTCTTGGGTCTTCAGTTCAGCATTTTTATAACTGTATTGGTTACTAGATAACTTCTATTTCTTTTGTCCTTTTCAGCCTTACCTTTGTTGAAACTTAGGTTTTCTTCTTATATTGTTAGTTCTGGATTAAAAGTTGTTGTTCATTCATCTGTTCAAGGGATATTTTTAATGCTATCCCCTGTGCTGGAATGAGACTAGACTGCTGTTCAATTAGGGAATAGATATGTAAAAAAATAATTGCTACAGAAAGTGCTCTAGTGGAATTTTGTACAAGGAGAGAAAAGGTATGCACTTTGCCTGAAGGAACTGGGAAAGTCTTCCAAAAATGGAGATAATATTTGAGCTGGACCTTTAAGAATATGAGTAAGTGTGAATAAGAGGGAAATGAAAGTAAAATTCATCTTTCTCACTTTCAAGTATCCTGTTTTTCACTTCGCTTTCTCACCCGTCATACTCTTTCGTATCTGTCTAAAATCTATTAAGTAGTTCCAGTTAGAGCTAGGGAAAGAATCTCAGTTGTGGACTTCATAATCTAGTTCAGAGGTGAATAGATTTTAACTGGTGTAATGGGAATGCCTGTTTTGAGGTAGTAGAGGTAATTTTGACTACTGTTGGTGATGAATTGACTGGGGAGTTGTAAGAGTGAGAAGCCTTGAGTGATTTCCAAGCTTTTTTGTTCTGAGCATCTGGATGAATGATGAGACCATTACTAAAGTATAAAATCTTGGTAAAAATGGGCAGGGGTAGAATTGATAGAGACACAGTGATCTTTTTCCATTATCTTTGACCCCTCTGTAGCAGTTAATTAATTCAACAAATCTATATTTTTGCTTATTTGTCACAGGCCCTCTTTCATTTAGACTTGAGATAGTCTAGTGAGCAGAATTTCAGCCTTAATAGTGCTTTCATTTTAGTAAGAGAAAACAGCAACAAACAAATATGATAAGTAAATTCTATCACCAACCTTAAGTTCCCTGGGGGAAAAGTAGAAAGTAGGATCAGGAGTACTAAGGTGGGCTTATAATTTTTAATAGTGAGAAGATAGGATTTGAATAAAGTCTTGAGCTCCTTTAAAAGAGTTAGCCATGTGGATGGAGTCAGTAGAAGTTTCTAAGACATAGGGAACACGTTTACCCTAAGGTGGAAGCAAGCCTGGCATATTCTAGGAGTAGCAAGGAGATCAGTGTGGGTGGGATAGTTGGGCGAGGGGAAGACTATGGCAGGCTATTAGGCTGGAAATGAAGGGGCTTGGAGGGGGCAGATTGTGAGGGGATTTGCAACCATTATATGGATTTTGGATTTTACTCTGAGTGAAATGGGGAGCCACTGGAGGGTTTTGAACAAAATGATGATTTAATCTGATTTACATTTTAAAGGCTCACTCTGACTGCCAGGTTGACAAGAGATTGGGGGTAAAGATGGAAGCTGGAGACTATTACACTAATCCAGGAGAGAGAACGCAGAAACATGGACCACAGTAGTAGCAATGATAAAAGTCTAGTCTCTTATCTGATGTTCAGTCCCATCTTTAATTGACTTAACAATCCATTTGGATTTTTTATCCCTTGAAATCCAGAAGATAAGAAATCAGATTCATTTCTTTATTTCTTTATTCTTCATCTGTCCATATTTTTGTCTGTGATACCTTCTGTAAGTCTGTTCTCTTGGCTATAATAATTCTTAATCTCCTCTTGTGCTCACGTTTTGTCATTTCTCTAGTAGAAATTACACATACACATTTCTTTATTCCACTTAATCCAAAGCAGTCCTCTGAAAACTTTAGCATTCTCTCCACCCTGTTCTGTTCCCATCTGCTGGAATCCCTAATCTTTTACAGTAGCTTCCTGACACCTGCCTTTGCTTTTCCCCTTGATTGTCTTTAGCCAGAGATTTTTTTACTATCCTTCCCTTTACTGCTCTAGGCTGTTGATTCTTCCTTCATCTCAACTAGTAGGACACTAAGGTTTGTATGACTCATTTTGTCCCTTAATTAAACCTTGTGGGCAGGGGACCATGTCTCATGCTTATCTCCACAGTGTTTAGTACAGGATTGAGCATATAGTGGATGTGCTGAAATATTTTATTTTCTCTTAAGAATTACTAGTACTCTAAAGGTACTTTTTTTAAAGTATATTTTATTGATTATGCTATTATAGTTGTCCCAATTTATTTTTATCCCCTTTATCCCCCTCCTCCCTCTCTGCCCCCCCTCCCCCTGCTCCACCCCACAGTTCATGTCCATGGGTTGTGCATATAAGTTCTCTGGTTTCTCCATTTCCTATACTATTCTTAACCTCCTCCTGACTACTTTGTGCCTACCTATTCTACTTCTTATTCCCTGTACCTTTCCCCCCACTGATAACCCTCCATGTGATCTCCATTTCTATGATTCTGTTCCTGTTCTAGTTGTATGCTTAGTTTCTGTTTTTGTTTTTTAGGTTCAGTTGTTGATAGTTGTGAGTTTGTTGTCATTTTACTGTTCATAGTTTTTGATCTTCTATTTCTTAGATAAGTCTCTTTAACATTTCATATAATAAGAGCTTGGTGATGATGAACTGTTCCAGTTGGGTGCTTATTTTTTCCTTTTGTTCCAAATTGTTTGAGTCCAGGTTTCTTTCCCTTCACTGTTGGTTCCCTGTATATTTTGCTTTGTTTCACTTTGGGTAGCCTTCATTTGTCCCATCATCTTGCAACTGAGCTCAACCAATTCTATGAGCATCCTGATTACTAGTGTTTTGAACTGTGCATCAAGATATGTTGTCTGTGTCAACCTCACTTAGTTCTTTTTCTGGAGTTTTGATCTGTTCTTTCACTTGGGCCATATTTCTTTGTCTACATGTACCTGTTAAGTGTAAGGGGTGGAGCCTTAGGTATTCACCAGGGCTGAGCAACCCTCTTTTCTGTGTTGTGGCGCTGTCTGTGAGGAAGGGGTCAGAGAAGGAACAATGCCACTTGCTCTGTTCTCCTCTTATTTTCCATCACTTCTCTCACTTCCCACAAGCGGTTTGTGTTCTTTAGGTGCTGATTTGCAGGCAAGTGGGTTTGGTCTTGTTTTAGGACCCTCTGGGTCTCTCCAACATACTCCTCTGTGAGGCTGGGAGTTTCTCCCGCCGCTGCCTCAACCCCCACAGATCTTTTCCTCAAACTGTGGTTTTGAGTCTTTAGTTTCCTGTGCTGAAACCCAGAGTTTCGCGGTCTGTTTTGCTGCCCCGCTTTCCCCTAGGCTTCTCTGCATGCGCATGTGGGATTGCCTGTGTGGTTCACCAGCTGCCTTGCTTGTATCCTCTCTGCCCACTACCCGTCTCCATCTCTCCTGCCTTGTGGTCGAATGTTTCTTCAACTCCTTAGTTGTTGGACTTATATGCAAATGTTTTTCTGGCATTTCTGGTTGTTTTTTGTTTTAAATTGATGGTTTTCCTCCTTTTGGTTGTGCGAGGAAGTGAAGCGTTCTGCCTACACCTCCATCTTGGCGCCCTCCTCCTAAAGGTACTTCTTAAAAGTGGTTTTTTAAGTAGGGTGACTGTTAGTGACAAAAATACGGGTTTTCATCCAAAGTTAGTAGCCTATTTCTTATGACATTTGAAGTTCGCAATTAAAATATTAAATTCCTTTGTTCCCCACTTTATTTCTTGCTCATTATGTATAGATTTTTGTCAAGATGATCCTTTTACTTTCTCTTTGCTAATCAGATTAGTTCAGCACTGTGAGCTGTGACACTTGGCTGGCTACGATATATAGTAAGGTGTGCTCTCGAGATCACACAGTCGCTGAGATAACTGGGTGTGAGGATTTATTTGGTGCTGGCCTGCCTTCCTTTCATGATTGAATTTGGTAACTTACACCAATATACATAGGTCTTACAATATATTTGTATTTGAAGAAAAAAATATATATGGGAATGTTCTTTAAAGATGCTGAATCACGAGTCATTTTGAAAACTGAACTGATACTGTAGAATTTATGATCTGCCTTGTATGGTATTGTTCTGCAAGTGTGGTAAATGAAGCATAAGTAAAAGTAGTATTTTCATTTTAACTTCAATTTTTTATTGCTTATGGGAAACATTAGCTTGGTGCATGTCTCATTTGTAGAGACTAGGATATTAGATATATAATTTTCAGAGGTTTGAGTTAACCTTTATATGTTTGTGTGTGTGCTTGTTAGCATTCAAACTACAGTCGTTTTCTTTGTTGAATTTTCTTATTGTTGCTTTTACACATGAATTACAGTCTGTTGCCTAAATTATCCCATATGCATATTACTAGTTGCTGTGCAATGGGTCTGAGATTTTATTTAGCCTTATCTGTCATAATTGTAATTATTTTTTAAAGATTTTATGTATTTTTAGACAGGGGAAAAGGGGGAGAAAGAGAGAAAGAGAAACATCGGTGTGCGGTTGCCTCTTGCACACCCCGTACTGAGGACCTGACCCGGCAACCCGGGCATGTGCCCTGACTGGGAATTGAAAGGGTGACCTTTTGGTTCGCAGGCCAGCATTCAGTCCACTGAGCCACACCAGCCAGGGCATAATTGTAATTATTTTATATTACTATAGTACAGTGGCACTCAAATGTTTTGGTCTAGGGTTCCTTTATACATTATTTGTTGATATAAATAACATTTTTATTTGGGAAAAAAAGCTATTTCCCCCCTAAAAAATTAATGTGAAGAGTGGCATTTTGAAAATCACATGACTAGCTTAAAAGACAAGCTGGATTCTCATATGTGCTTCTGGAATCAGTGTATTAGCAATGTTATTTTGGCCGAAGTTTCTGAAGAAAATATGACCTTTTGCATGTACATACTTAAAAAGGATAGGAGCACTTAGTAGCATTTTCAGATAATTGCGGATATTCATCTTTTCATACTATACCAAACTCTACAAGTGTTAATTTCTTACAGGTGAGTTGAAATGAGAGCCTGAAACCCTATCAGTGAACTTTTTTATACTGTTACACTGAAATCCACTGGTTTTATTTGTATTTTGAATGGTTCTTTCACTTATTTTTTTTTAATAATTATTACATGTCCATTATTTGGTGAATATTGAATCACTGAATTATGCAGTTCTGCCACTTGTTGGCACATTTCATTATATAGTATCAGAGTTTTGTATTCATTAACACCATTGAATTAGAAAGCCTAAGTATTGTAGAGCTGTCAAGGTTATGGTGGTGGGTAAAAGTTTTTCAGAATTTCTGATTTTGACTTCAGTGTTTGAATTTTATTAATGGCAAGAGACACTGAATACTGTCAATTGTTTTCTTTGAAAAGGTGGGCTTATTCCATTTATTTTTGAGAAAGTGATACCCAAGTCCGAATAACCATAGTTTTTCTATCAATCTTTTTTTTTTAAATAAAAATGATCTTCCTGAAAAAAGAAGCTACTTCAGCTCCTGGCTCAAACAATCACACAAATGCTTTTTTCTTTTTTTTGACACAGGCATCCTGTGTTTGTATCCAGCAGAAGTGCTTTATGTGCAGAATGTTAAAGAATGTGTATCAAGGGTCAGAATTGAATTAAAACAATTTTTATTGTTCAACAAGAACATGTTTAAGTGAAACTGGCTTTTTTTTTTTAATCCTCACTCAAGGATGTGCACATTGACTTTAGAGAAAGAGAAAGAAGGGGGCAGAGAGAGAGAGAGAAACAGAGAAACATCCATGTGAGAGAAGCATTGATCAGTTGCCTATTGTATGCATTCCAGCCAGGCACTGAACAGTCTAGGTGTGTACCCTGACTGGGGATCAGATCTATAACCTTTTGGTGTACAGGACAACACTCCAACCAACTGATCCACCTGGACAGGATTGGCCCTGTTTTTGAAACCTTAAGTGGGAGTCAGTAAAGAATACAGTAGACCCGGCTGGTGTAGCTCAGTGGATTGAGCGCAGGCTGGGAACCAGAGGGTCCCGGTTCGATTCCCAGTCGGGGCACATGCCTGGGTTGCAGGCCAGGTCACCAATGAGGGCCATGTGAGAGGCAACCATACATTGCTCTTTCTCCCTCTCTTCTCCTCTCTCTAAAAATAAATAAATAAAATCTTTAAAAAAAAAAGAATACAGTAGTACAGTTTGAAACCAATGCCTTGATTTGTGGAGACCCCAGAAGTTTTACCACCATTGCTTTTGCACCATCAGTATGCAGGTAGCAGTGAAAAGGGCGATTGAGTATTTTAATGAAAATAGTTTTGACTTTGTGGCCACCCAGATGATCTTGAGGACTCCTCCACAGACTTTACTCTGAGGAATGCTGATTTAGTGTGCTATAATGAGAAAAGTTGCAGGTTCCATCTTGAGGTGTCATATGTGCTGAATTTTTTTTTTATTGGCTGCACCATTGATAGCAATGTTCTTGTTGGTAGATATATTAAGAGTTGAACATACACATTTTTTTTTTACTGGATTTGAGCCTTTGTTAAACTATTTCCTTTAAGTATTTATTTATTACACTTGGTGTATAACCTGCCTTCATGTATATTATTTAATCTCCCCACAGTCCCAAGAGGGAATCACTTTTAAATTAAATCTCCATTATGTAGATGAGAGAATAAAAGCTCTAAGAGATTGTGTGACTAGTCTCACTGTATTTCCTTATTATTTAGAAATAAAATTTTAAAATAAGCTTTTTGAAAAATAGATAACTGAAATACTGATGTGCCTACCTGAGTGACTGAGCTCTGATGAAATCTTTAATAACTCCAGGTTGTCTCTCACCTGCCTGTACCTCCATGGCAGCCACCTCATAGTCCCATCTGGGCTTTGCAACTTGTAAAAGCTTCTGTGGAAGGAATCAGGAAGCTCTATTTTTTGTTTACACTGAGTAACAGCCATGCTGCTAAACATTTGGATTCATCCCAGTTTCTGACAGTCTTAGGCTTCTGAGGAAGAACAAACTGAAACAAAAATGTATGACTTGAGTGTTCTGTGTATTGCCTGAACTGCCACCAAGGTTTGTAGCTGACTTCACAGGTTCATCTTTCAGTGTTACTGCCAACTGCCTAAACCATATCTACTCTTTGAAAAATTAAGCCAAATAGTAGAAAATGTTTCCTATTCAGTGGCTGGAAGGAGTAAAAGGCATGTTTTATATGCTTTCATATTCAGGTATGCACACATAACTATATGGTTCATGTGTATACTATAGCTTTAGAAATCAGGCAATAAAGGTGAGGAGGAGTAAAAGAAAAACCTGGAGTATAAGGATAATGGTAAGGTTTGGGATCACAAGGTAAATTCGCTAGAACTTACGATGTACTCTTCACTTGTTTTTTATAATGAAATATTTCAAAACTTTGGAAGTATAGAGAAAAGTGTAACCTTTGGCTAATAGCTGTATTTTATAATTATTGACATTTGCCATATATATTTTTTTTAATCTTTTTTTTTTTTTAATTTATTTTCAGAGAGAGGAGAAGGGAGGGAGAAAGAGCAATGTATGGTTGCCTCTCACATGGCCCTCACTGGGGACCTGGCCCGCAACCCAGGCATGTGCCCTGACTGGGAATCGAACCAGGACCCTCCAAAACCAGCCGGGCATGTTTTTAAGGAAATAAAACACGTTAGATAGTTGACATTCAATTTTCCTTTTCCTGGTTCCACTCACACCTCCCTTTCCAAAGGTAATCGTCGTCCTGCAGTTAGTTTTATTATTGTGACTCATTGTGGTGGGTCTGCAATTGCCTGCAACAAACCTTTACAATTTAATTGGAGGAAACCAACAACATTTTTAGAGATGGTTTAAGCATTGGCATTGAAATTTCTAGCAATCATGGAAGTTCAGTGCTTAGGTTGAATAGAGATTCTTTTTAGTATAGGGTTTATCTTGACAAGCCTTTTTTGTTTGTTTGTAATATTTCTTTAGTACACAAAATTTTTAAAATTCCCTGAATTTTATAATAGCTTGTGTGATCAAATGTTATTATTGAGAAGCTTTAAAATTCAGTCCTGTATTTTCTGGTGAGAAAAACTGATTAATCAAGGAAGTATCTATAAAAAGTATCTCTCTTATCTGTAAAAAGATGTTTGAATTCTGTTTTACCCTTGGCACCATGCGTTTTTTATTTTGGTAATGTCATCTCTTCTGTACCTGTATTGTAAAAATCACACTGTGTGAATTAGATAATACTTATAGTATTATTCCTCAGAAGAATTGATACATAATTAATGCAAGGGATAGTGGCACATTTGTTTTTTCTTTAGTTTTAGTCCTTTAGTTATTAATATTACCTAAACTTCCAATTCCAGTACTCATGAATTTCACTTAAATATTATTGCTGAAAATTTACTGAAGTTTGGGTTGTGGTTTCTATTAATTTTATTTTTGACCTCTGTTCTATATATCCTTGTTTATTGACCTCTGTTCTATATATCCTTGTTTATTATTTTTTTTGGAGAATATTAGAAAGCATCCTTTAAGTTTTTACCTTTATTTTATGTTGTATATTTGCCTGTTCCTAAAATTCTGTGTTGCTTAGCTGTTTTTTTAATTTCAATTTTTTACCAGACTTGTTCATTTCTTATTTTATAAAGCAGTTGAGAAGAACTTAGGGCATTTTTATCATACCTGAAGGAAATAACAGTTTGTACAAACGTGTTTCTTTTCTTGGCCCTTTGATTTTCTATAGCTTCTAGGTGATAAAACTGGTTATTTGTTTTGATTCATGTATACCTAAGATCTTTGTAAGAACTTGGCTTCTTTATAAAGCAGCCTCACCTTAGTAAAATCAGTTTTACACTGTAATTTACTTACTTGTAATATTAAAATAAAGTCATTGAAACAATTTTAATTAAAAAAATTAAATTTTAAAAACTCATTTTCTTTAGCTTTTTCAGTGCTGACAAAAGAGTGATGAAAAGCTACATCACAACAGAATAGGAAAGGCTGCCAAAATAATTTTAAAGCCTACACTTGAACTGTAGTCTTGATTACATTGGCTGTGATACAGAGTGCCTTGTGTCATTTTATATTCTCGTAACTTTTGGTTTGGAAGAATTAAACTTTTTACTCAGGCATATAAATTTACAGTGTTTACATCTTTCTTACCATGAAGCAGTGATAGCTAACAAATAGGTAACCTATTGAGCACTTACTTTGTTCACTGTGATGACCCCTTCACATGAACTATTTCCTTTATTTCATGCAAGAAGGCATCATTGTGATTTAATTTTATTGATGAGAAAAGTGGGCTATAATTTGACCAGCATCATGCAGTTTGTAAGCCTGTGCCCTAAATCATCATACTAGTGGTTTTCAGAGTATGGATGTACAATTTCATGAGTAGTAGGCAGCACTGAAAACAGAAAGAAATAGAATGGAAAAAATTTAACTTTTTATTTATTATTACTATTATTATTATTATTTTTAAATCCTCACCTGAGGGTATGTTTATTGATTTTTAGATAGAGGGGAATAGGGGTGGGGAGGAGAGGAGAGAGAAACACTGATCGTTGCCTCCTGCCCAGGGATCTAACCCACATCCTAGGTATGTGCCCTGACTAGGGATTGAACCTGCAACCTTCTGGTGTGTGGGACGATACTCCAACTGAGTCACTCGGCCAGGGCTTTTTATTGTTGAAGTTTTCAAACATACCCTGAAGTAGAATAATACAGTAAACCCTGTATACCCCAACCCACCTTTAGGGAATTATAGTAGATTTTTTTTCCCCTGACCCAGCATTATGGTAGATCTTTTAATATACTGTCAGTGATTAGGAGCAAGTTATTTTGATAAAAAAATACAATTTTACTTCATTCATATATATTTGTACTTCTCATTATGCTGCTGAATTTTATCCCAGTGTCCCTACAAGGCTGTATATCATTGTGATATATAGCTTCATTTATTATAAATTTCAGTTTTTTCTTAAATTCCCTATTGGGTTTGTCCTGCAGAAACAAAAATAATCTGATCATTGCCTGCAGATTATGAATATATTTTTAGATGTATACTTACATATTTGTATGGTGTCTAGTGTAGTGGCTCTCATCTGAGGTAACTTTGGTGGCGTCTGGAGATATTTTTGATTGTCACAACTTAGAGTGTATTACTGGCATCTAATGATCAGGATATCCTACTATATCAGGACACCCCCTCACAGCAAAGAAGTGTTGAGCCCAAAATGTCAGTAGTGCCAAGGATGAGAAATTCTGGTCTAACACAAGATAAACTATATTATTTTTAGTGGACAATCAATTTGGTGTAACTACTGATGATATTAAAGTTATAAAATACATTATTCCCTTCCCCCCCATCCACAGAGGTTAACATTCCAAGACCCCCAGTGGATGCCTGAAACTATGGGTAGTAAGAACCCTATGTATATATATACTATGTTTTCCTTGTACATTCATACCTATGATAAAGTTTAACTTATAGATTAGACAAAGTAAGAGATTAATAATAAAAAATAGAACAATTATGGAATATATTGTAATATGTAATAAGTTATGTGAATGGCTTTGGGGCCATTTTTTTTTTTAAGTGAAATCATACTGCATATTTTTTTAAAGATTTTTATTTATTTATTTTTAGAGATAGGGGAAGGGAGGGAGAAAGAGAGGGAGAAAGCAGTGTATGGTTGCCTCTCACATGGCCCTCACTGGGGACCTGGCCCGCAACCCAGGCATGTGCCCCGACTGGGAATCGAACCGGGACCGCTTGGTTCCCAGCCCACACACAATCCACTGAGCTACACCAGCTGGGCTGGGGCCATTTTTTAGTAAAATAAGAGTTGTATGAACATGAGTGTTGTGATGCTGTGACAGTCATTCGGATAACCTAGATGGCTACTGAGTGACCAATGGGTGGGGATTGAATACAGTGTGGATGAACTAGATGAAGGTATGATGTCACCCAGCCAGGTGCGGGATGGCTCGAGATTTTGTCATGCTATTCAGAACATGGAATTTGAAGTTTATGAATTGTGCATTTCTGGACTTTTTAATTTAATATTTTTGGACTGCAGTTGACTGTGAGAGACTGAAACCACAGAAAGCAAAATTGCAGATAAAGCAGACTACTATAAATGTTCTTTTCGAAGGAGCCAGGAGGAGTGACCAGAACCTATTCACCTCCCCAGTAGCTGTTTTTTGTTGTTATTCTCCTCCTATTCTTCTACTTCTCCCCTTCTTCCTTCTGCCTTTTTACTTCTCTTTTGTTATAGAAGAAGAAATGTATGTACTTACAGGAGACTGTTCTTGTGGTTTCATCTTTATACAGTTTTTCTTTTTACTTAGGTACTCAATTTTTTTACTAGACATTGTTTGTCAGATTTCTCCTTTAAAACAATTTTGAGTGTTTACCACGATCATTAAAGTATATTTTTCTCATATTCTACAAGTTCTGCTTCTACCTCACCCACTTTAGTTCAAGCTTGATTAAATTCCTTAATTTTAAGATTAAAGATTAAGATGTAATAAAGGGGAAAAAAAGGCAATTGAACTATGGCTGATTTCTTCCTAATAGATTAGTAGACAAGAATTTTTTATAGAGCTTTTCATGATAAATAAAAGCTTACCAGGACAGAAAAATAAACTTTCTTTTCTTTCCAGTGTCACCGCCCCCCTTTCTTTTTAACTTTTTATTGTGGAATATTTTAAAATATATATGAAAGTAGAGAAATAGTATAGTGAACTTGTATATACCTATCATCCAACTTCAAATGATCAACATATGGTCATTCTTGTTTCAGCTATACCCCAGCCATGCTATTATTATTTTTAGAGTCTAAAGTGGAAGAGTGTATTAGTGAAACAGTGAGACTAAGAGTGGCTACTCCACAGATAGCAGCCTCACAGGATTATTTTAAAGAAAATCTCACACAATACATCATTCCATCCTTAAATTCTTCAGTACATGTCTCCATCAGGATTCCTTTTTAAAGATGTATATAACCACCTACCATTATGATATCTAAAATAATGAACAGTGATTCCAAAATGTCGTTTAGTTAGTGGGAACTATTTAATGCTCAAATTCCAGTAGTTCTTGACCACTTCTCCCTTTAAATCTATTCTGTTTTCTGATTCATAAATCCAGCTCTATCCGAAGTCACAGTTGTTTGCAATTGTACAGCTTACAATATCCACTTGTAAAGGTACCACTGGAGAAAATACAGTTCATCAAGTCATTCATATTACTGTGAAGGTATGAAGCAATTTTTTTGCAAAACTGTTTGAGGAAGTTGGCTGATAAAGTGACAGAATAGTAGATCATTCTAGAGCTGTACCAAGACACTGTTGTCAAATTTGTGATAGTGTTGGGGTGGGTGGGGGGAGAGTACTTAAGCTGTGTTTACTGAATGGTCCACACTTATTTTCAGATGTCATAAACTTAATAAATATATACCTTTAGAAAGAACATCTTGTCAAACCTGAGGAATAGAGGACTTTTAAAATAAAAGTTAACAATAAAATAGAAGCAGGTAATATAAGAATTTGTATGATGAATGGAATTAAAAATGTTATTTACCCCTGACTGGTGTGGCTCAGTGAGTTGGGGGTTGACCTTCAACGTCTCCCATTTGATTTCTGGTCAGGACACAGGCCTGTGTTGACAGCGAGACCCCCAGTTGGGCGAGTGTGAAAGGCATCTGATGGATGTTTCTCTCCCTCTGTTTCTCCCTCCATTCCCCTTAGCTCTTGAAAATAAATAAATAAATAAATAAATAGGCATCTGTTATTATTTTTAAGTAAGTAGGCATTAAATAAATACATAAAGTGAAAACAAAACAAGTAGGCGTCTATAGCCTGGTCAGAGGTGAAGCACTTAGAGTGCCAGTATGCTCTGAAAAGCCACTGTGTTTGAAAAAATTTCCAGTGAAGTTTTTTTTTTTTTTTAAGAACTCTGTGTTTATGCATCAGTCCACAGTTTCTTGTTTATATTACATCATTAGCTATTCTAAAAGAAGGGGAAAATCCTCAACAGACACATGCTGCTTTTATATAGCTATATATTTGGTTTCCGTCTAAAAGAGCCTTTCTTGAAAATTATTTTATAGTTGAAAATTGTAGCTTTCTCTTCTAGCATTTTCTGTTCAAATTAAAGAACATACCACCCAGGACTGTTTACATCATCAGTTTCTTTTTATATAGCTATGCAGAATTTAGTGACTATAAGGATTTCGCAGATTTTTTTCTTATTAACTTGTGTCACAGTTAAGCAGTTTCTCTTTTTTAAGTATATTTTATTGATTTTGCTAGTTTTCCCAATTTTTTTCCTCCCCTTTCTCCCCCCTCCTCCCTGTTCTCCCCTTGCCCTCCAGCATTCCTGCCCCCTTAGTTCATGTCCACGGGTTGTACATGTAAGTTCTTTGGCTTCTCTGTTTCCTATATTCTTAACCTCTCCTCATTTGTTTTAGGCCTACCAATTATGCTTCTTATTCCCTGTACATACCCCTCCCCCCGCTGTTCTTTCCGTACCCCCTGAAAACCCTCCATGTGATATCCATTTCTCTGGTTCTGTTCCTGTTCTAGTTGTTTTGCTTAGTTTTTTTTATTTTTTAGGTTCATTTGTTGATGGTTATTAGTTTGTTGTCATTTTACTGTTCATAGTTTTGATTTTTTTCTATTTCCTAAATAAATCCCTTTAAATTTCATATAATAGGGGCTTGGTGATAATGAACTCCTTTAACTTGACCTTATCTGGGAAGCACTTTATCTGCCTTTCAATTCTAAATGATAGCTTTGCTGGATAGAGTAATCTTGGATGCAGGTTCTTGCCTTTCATGACTTGGAATATTTCTTTCCAGTCCCTTCTTGCCTGCAAGGCTTATTTTGAGAAATCAGTTGATGGTCTTATGGGAACTCCTTTGTAGGTAACTGTCTCCTTTTCTCTTGATGCTTTTAAGATTCTCTCTTTATCTTTAATCTTGGGTAGTGTAATTATGATGTGTTTTGGTGTGTTCCTCCTTGGGTTCAACTTCTTTGGGACTCTCTGAGCTTCCCAGACTTCCTGGAAGTCTGTTTCCTTCGCCAGATTGGGGAAGTTCTCCTTCATTATTTTTTCAAATAAGTTTTCAGTTTCTTGCTCTTCCTCTTCTCCTTCTAGCACCCCTATGATTTGGATGTTGGAACATTTGAAGATGTCCTGGAGGTTCTTGAGCTTTTCCTCATTTTTTTGAATTCTTGTTTCTTTATTCTGTTCTAATTGGATGTTTATTTCTCCCTCCTGCTCCAAATTGTTGATTTGAGTCCTGGTTTCCTTCCCTTCACTGTTAGTTTCCTGTATATTTTCCTTTATTTCACTTTGTGTAGCCTTCATTTGTTCCTTCATTTTGTGACCGAGCTCAATCAGTTCTGTGAGCATCCTGATTACGAATGTTTTCAACTGTGCATCTGATAGGCTGGCTATCTCTTTGTTGCTTAGTTGTATTTTTTCTGAAGCTTTGATCTGTTCTTTCATTTGGGCCATTTTTTTCTCTCTCAATGCACCTGTTACATAGTAAAGGGTGGAGCCTTGGTATTCACCAGAGCCGGGTAACCCACATCACTGCATTGTGATGCTTTATGTAGGGGAGGGGCCTGAGAGGGAACAGGTCTGCTTGCTCGGATCTCTGCCAGTTTTCAGTCACTATTCCCACCACCCACAATCAAATTGGGCCTTTCTGGTGCTGATTCCTAGGAGGGTGTGTTTGTGTGTGATCTAGGACCCTGTGGATCTCTCCAATGAACTCTCTTGTGAGGCTGGGAGTTTCTCCCACTGCTGCCTCAACCCCCACTGGTGTTTTCTGTCATAGGCTTTGAGGCTTTATTTCCCCACACTGGAGCTCTGGATTGTGTGGTCTGTCTTGCTCCCTAGTTGTTCCTCCCGGTTTATCTGCTTGCAAATGGGGGACCACCTAGTCTGCAAAGCTACCTCCCCAGGTCCACCAGCCGCTGCCCTGCCTGCCCTGGTCCTCCAGGTACTGCCTTGCTGGGAGTCCTCTCCACCCAGCTACTGATCTTCACCTCTCCTACCAGTCTAGATGAATGTTTCTTCTTTAACTCCTTGGTTGTCAGACTTCTACACAGTTTGATTTTCTGTCAGTTTTGGTTGTTTTTGTTTTTAAATTTGTTGTTGTTCTTCTTTTGGTTGTGTGAGAAGGCACAGTGTGTCTACCTGTGCCTCCATCTTGGCTGGAAGTCCATAACCATTATTTCTTATTCCCCAGTCAGTTTTGTCACATATTTATTTTGCCTGCCTCATCCCAAATCCAAAGCACTTTGATTTGAGACTGTCTTATTTTAGTCCAGTCTCCTTTTGAAGTAGCAGAATTATTTTAAATGATTTTGAGAAACAGTACCAGAGACCAGTTTCCTTACTCTGTATCCCTGTCCTTCCTGCTGTGGAAAAAGTGGGGAAAAAGTGGCGAGATGAGTAAAAAGCAAAGTTATACTTCTTTGGATGCATAGTTTACTTGGTTAGAAATTTGACAGTAGAGGCTAACTGTAATTTAGGATGGAAAGCACTGTGATTCACTCTTTAAAAAATAAGTATGACCTATAAATATCCATCATTTGTACAGTGCTTTACACAATACTGTTACAGTTTTATCACATGATCCTCAAGAATTGTGAGAGGAAAAATAAATGAGATGGTTTGATCAGGTGTAATTTGACCACCTATTATCAGACTGTTGTTAAACTAAGCCCTGAAAACCAAATATTTTGAAGAGACACACAGTTCCTGTCTTAAAACAGTTAATACAGTTTCTGTCTTCAGTTAGTGTCTAAAAGCCAGGGGTGGAGGGGAGGTGGATGGAGAAGGTGTTCACTGGGAGCTAGAGAGAAGAAGCAACCAAATTACTCCAGATGAGTGAGAGAAATTCCTGAGAATCTACCATTTGAACTCTGAAGTGTTAGTTAAAGACCTCCCATAAGCAAGTGAGACATATGTGTTGCATACTGAAACATCATGTGTAGAGGTTTGAGAGCATGAAGGATTTGGATCATCGCCACAGTATAAGGGATGAGGCATAGAGTGAGGAGACATGGAACTAGATGTATGTACATATCAGAGTAAATCCAGCTGTGCTGGTGCTACTTTTCCCTACTTGGATGACAGAAAATGGTAGCTCCCAAAAGTGTGCAGTCATCCTCACAGTCCAGGAGGCAGGGGGGCTCTGGTGCAGAGATTCTCAGGGACTGAGCAGACTACTAAGATAAAGGTTTGGAGAAATGAGGGGAGAAGAGAATTAATATTATATCTTTTATTTTTTTTACTCTTGTTTCCATACTATATTCTGGAAAACTTATTTTTCCTATATAACAGCTCACTAAAGCTTTCTTCAGAAAAGCTTTAATTATGTCTAATCTGCTAATCAAAGTCATGCAGGGAGGTTTAAATTTTAACTGTTACAAATTTTTTTATTTATAGATGCCCTATTTGGTTCTTTTTTTGAATCTGTCACAAATTTTACTTGTACAGAGATAGAGAAATTGTTGGTAGTCATCTTTGGAGACAGTCTATTAAACAATGTTCAAGGCTTGACATTTCTCTAATAGGACAGCCAGAGGATTGAAACTAGGTGATGTAAGGGTGACCATGTAACTTACCATCCAAACTGAAACATTTTTGAGTGTAAAAAGGAGTGTTGTAAACTATATACTGTGTCAGGAAACTGGGACTTGTGATCATCTTAGCTACAGTTCATCAGGGACTTTCCCGTATCCTCTTTACCCTCACAGGATATAGTCCTTTGGAATTTAAAGTAAATTTAATTTGTTATTTAATTATTAATTTTATTTTTTTATTTTTTAAGGAACTCCTGAGTAGGCTCTAGACTGATTTTTGCTGTTGCCACCCCAGCTCCCCAGGTTTTGAGCTTCAGCTTTTAGAGTTTTTTTCCTCCAGTGGGAGATTCGATCTAAATAACCCAGCCCCCTATTATAAGAAATAAGAACAAGTATAGTTAATTCATTTGAAGTAATGAAAGAAAGAGAACAGAAAGAATTAAATGTCAAATAAATGCTTCTTTTCCATAAGAAATAAGAGTTCCCAAGTTGATGGTAGATGTGAGCGGGGAGGAATTAAAGGATTGGAGTCACTGGTTTTTTTTTTTCACTTAAGGTTTCACATTTTGGATAATCTGTTGATTCTTTTTATGAAGAATAAGAGTATTATTTTTCTCAAAACAATTTCTCAAATTTTATTCATTGTATTTTCACTTTATGAAGGCTTTAAAGGTTAGTGTTCTGTTCTGGAACTAATTCCTCTGCTGTTTAACCCTAGTATTGATCTTAAATAGATTTTTTATTTCTTCTAGTCTTCTGATCATGCCATCTTATTCCTGAATATATTGATTTTCATTTATCTCCTTATTGTCTAGATCCTCTCCCTTTCTTTTTCAAAAAGGATTCATGGGTGACTTTTACAAATTATACATAGTTTCTTTTCAGCTCCATTACAGAATTTTAGTCTTTATTTCAGACTCAATATTTTATAATTATAATTATATGTAGAGAGAAAATACATAATATACCTTATACATAGATATGTCTTATTCCTCAAAGAGTTCTAGTTAATTAACAAGTGTTTAAGCTGACTGTACACTAAATGTTCTGTAGAAGAATTGATTTACTTACTGAAGCATACTTTCCTTTCCTCTCCACACTTCCTGTCTTTATTTCCTTTGATGTTGAAATCTAATTTTTAATAAGTACATTTGACTTGTAATTTATAAGTTCTGATTAATTTGCTCATTATTGCTTACATCATATAAAAATGATGGCTCATTTGTTTTCTCTTGCAGCATTTGTTTGTAGTAAAATGAATTGAACTGTTATTTCTACAGGCTTATGTAATTGAGGCCTGTTACCTTAATGTATTTTTTAATACATTTTTATTCATTGAAAATTATTTAATTTTTTATGTATGTCTTAATGTTTTCTTCAAAAGGTATAGTAATGTGTAGAAGGCATTACTTTTTTTTTAGAAGTATATTTTCCTACTGGTATATTGCCCATCTCTTAAGTGGTTCTTGCCATATACAGTCATCAAAAAACAATAGTGATAGTCAGATATTATGGCCTCAGCTCTCATAGATCTCTCTCCCTTCTTGCCGGCTGCCTCAAAATGAAAAGGTAACACATTTTGACTAATGGCAGCTTGGAATTTACTTTCTTATTCATATTAGTTTTTTTAAAGTAATGTCATTGTTGCTACTTTAAAATAATAAATCCGAGTTAAAAAAAAAAAAAGCTTGACACAGGGAGGTTTGGGGGGAAATCCTTGAATGAATAGTTTCGGGAAGAATGCTTTAAATATTTCAAGTACTTACATATATAAACATTTCTTTTTATTCTTTAAAATAATTATATTTACATTATAAAGCTATTTGAACAGTTTTTCATAGATGGAAGAAAGCAACAGTTTTCTACTTTTCAAAGCTAAAGGTAGAATTTAGTTTGTCAAATGTATGCTGTACTATACACTGGAGAGTGAGTTCTAGAACCTGACTGCTGAATTAAAACCCTCCTCAATCTCTCAGGGGCTCTAAAACCTAAGGCGCATTTCTTTGCCAAACTTCAGTTTCTCTATTTGTAAATTAGACACAGTAATGATGAAAGCGCCAGGCAGGTGTTAATGCTTAGTAAATAGTGACCTTTTATTCTTCTTTATTTTTTTTCTCTTACTGTATATTTATTATCATTGTTATCATTGTTGTTATTCTGTAGGTATAATGTGAGCCTCTAACTGTGAGGGACAGGATTTTGAACAGAGATGAGCAACAGACTTAAAAGTAAAGGTCTTAGGCTACAAAGATAGTTTTAAATAACTGTCCAGTATAAACATGTTTTTAAACAGTGAATCTAAAAAAATGAATTGGTTTGGCCTGTATCAACTTACAAAAAAATTTAAAAGCAATCTATTATTAAAGTGAAGCCAAGCAGAAGATATTATTAGCAGCTTCAGTGAGGGCTATGTTCAGTCCAGAAAGATTGACCAAGCAGTGCCATTGGTCCTATCCTTCCCTTTTTCATTTCCTAAAAGATTGGTTGGGACTAGGTTAGTAGGCATCTTTCTTGAGTGCTTTAGAAAAAGAACATTTCTCTGACTTCATCCTGTTTGATTATTTAATACCTTCCCCATAAACAACTAGAACTAAAAGATGCCTGGGTTGCAAGGCAACAGTTGAGGCTTTTTAACTATATTGGTCTTAGTTAAAATCTTTCATTTAGTAGTTTGCCAATATCAAAATACTTTCTCCTTCCAGTGGACTCTTTTACATGTGTGTTCTTGTGTTTAAGTGTTATAATGACTTATAAATAATTTGCCTTACACGTGGCTGTGTAAAATAAGGTTTAAACAGCAATAACTTTATATTTTATCTCTTAATGCTTTGTGGTACAAAAACAACTACTACTTATTTTGAAGTAAATTCAAAATGTATTTGTGGATGAGTGGGTATTGCCTCTTAACAGATCATCAAATTCAGGTTATATAACCAAAAAGAAAAAAATCCATTCATAATTGCTTCAAAAAGAAGAAAATACCTAGGAATAAGTAAAACTGAGGATGTAAAAGACCCATACTTGGAAAATTATAAGACACTGAAGGAAGAAAGTGAAGAAGATACAAATAAATGGAAACACAGGTGTCCATGGATAGGGAGAATTAACATCATTAAAATGTCCATACTACCCAAAGCAATCTGTAGATTCAATGCAATTGCTATCAGTATTCCAATGACATATTTCACAGAACTAAAACAAGTATTTCAAACATTTAAATGAACCACAAAAGGCACCAGACAGCAACAGTGATCCTGAGAAAGAAAAACAAAGTTGGAGGAATCACACTACCTAATATCAAACTATACTACAAGGCCTTCGTAATCAAAACAGCATGGTACTGGCATAAAAATTGACACATAGATCATTGGAACAGAACAGAGAGCCTAGAAATAAATCCATACCTTTATAGCCAATTAATATTTGACAGAGGAAGCAAGCACATACAATGGGGTAAAGATAGTTTATTTAATAAATGATGTTGGCAAAGTTGGACATATATATGCAGAAAAATGAAACTAGACCACCTTCTTATACCACACAAAAGAATACATTTAAGATGAATTAAAGACTTAAATATTAGAGACCTCCGGCCGAGGTGGAGGAATAGGTAGATGCACTGTGCCTCCTCGCACAGCCAAAAGAAGGAACAAAAAGCAGTCAGTACTGCCAGAAAATCTAACTGTTTGGAAGTCCAGCAAACAAGGAGTTAAGAAGAAGGACAAAGATGGGCAGCCTCAGCAGAGAGGATGTGTGACATGGTGGTTGATGGACCGGGCGGTCCCACATTTGTGAGCAGATAAACCAGGAGGAACAACTGGGGAACAAGACAGACCATATAACTCAGGGTTCCAGTTTTGGGAAATAAAGCTTCAAAACCTCTGGCTGGAAAAATCTGTGGGGATTGCGGTGGCGAGAGAAATCTCCAGCCTCACAGAAAAGTTTGTTCAAGAGATCCACAGGGTCCTAGAATGTACACAAAATCACCCACCTGGGAATCAGCACCAGAAGGGCCCAGTTATCTTGTGGGTAGTGGGATAAATGACTAAAGGCTGGCGAAAGCTGAGCAAGCAGCATTGTTCCCTCTCGGACCCTTCCCGCACATACAGCTCCACCATGCAGTGATATGGGTTGCCCCGCCTTGGCGAATACCTAAGGCTCTGCCCCTTACAACATAACAGGTGCACCTAGACAAAGAAATGTGGTCCAATTGAAAGAACAGGTCAAAACTCCAAAAACAGAACTAAATGATGAAGCGATAGCCAACCTATCAGATACACAGTTCTGAACACCGATAATCAGGATGCCCACAGAAATGGTTGAGAATGGTCGCAAAATAGATGAAAAAATGAAGGTTGTGCAGTGTGAAATAAAGAATAATATGCAAGGAACCAACAGTGAAGGGAAGGAAACCGGGACTCAAATCAGTGATTTGGAGCAGAAGGAGGAAATAAACATTCAAACAGAACACAGTGAAGAAACAGGAATTTTAAAAGAGGAGAGGCTTAGGAACCTCCGGGACAACTTTAAACATTCCAACATTGGAATCATTGGGGTGCCAGAAGGAGAAGAGGAAGAGCAAGAAATTGAAAACATAATAAAGGAGAACTTCCCTAATCTACCAAAGGAAAAAGACTTCCAGGAAGTCCGGGAAGCCCAGAGTGTCCCAAAGAAGTTGTACCCAAGGAAGCACACACCAAGACACATCATAATTGCATTACCCAAGATTAAAGACCAGGAGAGAATCTTAAAAGCAGCAAGAGAAAAGGAGACAGTTACCTACAAAGGAGTGCCCATAAGACTGTCAGCTGATTTCTCAAAAGAAACCTTGCAGGCAGGGAGGGGCTGGAAAGAAGTATTCCAAGTCATGAAAGGCAAGGACCTACATCCAAGATTACTCCATCCAGCAAAGCTTTCATTTAGAGTGAAAGGGCAGATAAAGTGCTTCTAAGACAATGTAAAGCTAAAGGAGTTCATCATCACCAAGCCCTTATTATCTGAAATGTTAAAGGGACTTATCTAAGAAAAAGAAAATGAAAACTATGAACAGTAAAATGACAACAGACTCACAACTAGCAACAACTGAACCTAAAAACAAAAACAAACTAAACAAGCAATTAGAACAGGAACAGAGTCACAGAACAAAAGTTGACTGTGTCTCAGGACTCTGTAAACTTGTTCATTTGTTTAATTGATGTATAAATACCCTCCCAACCCCACCCTCATTTTCTTAAAGATATTCTACTTTTTCGTATATGTTCCCATGGAAGAATGTTTAGTTTCCATTTTTAGAAATCAGTTTGGTGGTAATTCCCAGGTATCTGTTCTTCTGGGTTTAATCCAATAATGATTTTGTACCTGAATGAAGGAAACTCACCTGGCTCACAGAGGTTTCTTTACCGGTTAGGTTTATGCCCTGACCTGCCAGTCATCCCCTTTTCTTTTCTGTGGTTGTAGCACCATATGTCTCAGAAATGGGTTCTCTGTTCTAGTTTTTTCCTGCTTCAAACTTACCAAACTGATTAGATTCCCTCTTGGTTAACTGTAGCATATTCTTGACCAGTATTTTAAGCCCAGTCTTGACCTAGTCTAATGAGTGGAACTACCAGCCTTTCTTTAACATCCTTTTGCCCATTTTTAAGGCACATGTTCTCTGCTGAGTCTCTCATTGAGTTGCTGGTCTATAGTCTGAAGGAGGTATCACGCAGTAGTTAAGTTTGGCACTTTGAAGGTTACTTACTAGCTGTGTCACTGTGGCAAGTTGCTTAACTCTACATGTCTGTTTCCTCGTTTGTAAAACAGGGTTTCTGCCCACCTCTATCTGTTAGGATTAACAGACATCCCAAAATGGCAGTGATTAAACACATTTTTCTTTGTAAAGGAAAAGCTTATGTTAGAAGTCCAGGTCTGGCATGGTGGTTCTATGGTTACCAGCAGCTGTCTGCTATCATTAGTTTATAGCTTTCATCCTGAAAGTGATACAGAATGACTTCTGCAATTATAACCATCACATCTACATTCCAAGCAGCAAAACGGAGCCAATAGGGCAAGGCAAAAATCTCACCTTGCTTTGTAACCCTTTGTAGGACCGTGTCCAAAAGTCACACCCTATCAGTTTTGCTTATATTAACTCTTGGTCTGAACTTGATAACTTGGCCTCACCTAGCAGCCACAGAATACTGGGAAATACAGGGTTTTATCTGGGTATGGTTTCCACACTGAATCAGGGTTGAGTTACTAACAAAGAATAGAAGTAAGTAACTCGCAGCCTCTGTGCCTTGCTTTAAAGGAGATAATGCATGTAAATTACCTGGTACTGTACCTGGTACCTAATAACACCTCAGTGAATGCCAGCCATTTTTACGATCTCCACTAAAAGGTCAGATTGCCAGTGTATCCCACTTTTTCTTACTACTTTCCACCCATTCATTTTCTTTCCTAGAGAAGTGACTTTAATAATGTCTTAATTTCTGAAACTTACAGAAATAACTATAGATGATTTTCTTTGAAGGAAAGAGACATTAGTAGTTGTTCCCTTGTTGGAAAACCAGTAGTTACTGTAGAAGAGTTTTCAGCTTATTTTTTTACTTCATTAGCAGTTATTAACATTCTTGGAGTTAATATGTCTTTTTTAAATTTGATTTTTAAATTATCAGCCATTTTTCTTTCCTGTTGTCTTAAAGACCATTGTTTTGATACATGTTCATTTTCTAAAAGATAAAGAGAATTAAAATTAGTTCTACTTAAAAATGTTATATTACAACCTTTAGTTACATTTGAAGTCTTAGTGTGATGCTGACTGAAGATGGGAATGATTTCACTTAATGCATAGCATTGACTTCACTAATATCTGAGTACTAACTGTTACATTTTTATATCTAGCTTTGTTGTTTTTCTACGTCTATCATATAGTGAATTTTACCATATACAATTTTGTTCTATAATACAAGAGATATAGTTGAACCTCCTTTTTGCCTTTTATTAAGTATAATCAACCTTATATTCTAAAATATAATAATTTATTTTATCAAAATCTAAGTTTTGATAAGATAGAAAGAAGAAGGGAGGTTAAGTATAACTGGGAACTAAAATGACATTTTAATAAATAAAGCCTACTTCCAGTTTTCAAAGTAGATGAATATACACTGAATCCCAATGTGTTATTTTTTGTCTGGGTTGTAACATACAGACACCTGTCATGAATGTCTGTGGTTGCATTTTTTTGGTATGTTTGTAAATTAGTCACCTGTGACTTTTAGATTCTTTTGTTTGGTGTTTCTCTCCCATAATCATCAAACCTTTATTAATAATTATTTGTGCATACAACTATATACACTCTTTCCTTTTTCCTTCTATAGTTCTTTTTTTAAAAAAATTATACATGGATAGGAAAAATATGCAAAAATTAAAAAATAGTTTTTTTAGGATATAAGATCATGGGTATCTGCATTCATACTTATTTTTAATGTCTTTTAAAAATAAATATAAATAAAAATTCATCAAGTGGTATGATACCTAAATTAAATGCTAAATGCTCTAGTTCTTTATAAAACTATACTAAATCATAGAAGGTTGTCAAATTCAAGCAACTATAGAGATTAAAGTTATTAACATTCAACAATTCTTAATCTTAAAAATTAGTTGATAAACATTTGTTATGACCAGGCAAAAATCAGTGAGGATGGAATTAAGAAGAAATCAGTACACTTGCTCACTTTTATTTTAATGATACACAAGAATATATGCAAACGTCCTATAGGATAGTAATCAAAATTACTTTTGAAAAGTTGGGCCTGTCTTCAAAAAGAAATTTTCAAAAATTAACTAGATCTTTCAAAAAAGAATATACACACACACACACACATATAAACACCTAAAACTTGCTTTTAAATGTCACTGTATACTCTGGAATCTGGGTTTGGAAAAACTTGTGTTGTTAGGTTAACTTTTATATGACACATTAGGTATTGTACCACTTGATGAATTTATATTTTATGCCATGGAACAGTTTCTTTAAGACACATAATAAAGAAATGTATTATTGTCTCACTCTTTAATATCCAATTCAGTATTTTTTCTTAAATAACCAATGACTTAAATAAAACTAGAGTTTCTGCATTTTTTGCAGTGTTGGAAAATTAAATGTAGGTAACTTATAACAGTTTACAATATTTATGTCAGTGTTTTTCACTTGATAGAAAATCTTGAACTATTGTATATTTTTGTCAAGACAAGTAGGAATACAGTCACTTCTTTCATAAATTACTTTAGGCAGATTTTAAATTTCATTTTAAGTATTTCTCTCTGCCCAGCAATACTTTTCTTTATCACCAATTAATTTTAATATTAGCTTCAGCAGAATGTGATTAGGAAGATAAATCTCCTACAGAAGTAACTATTATATATTTCAAAGATAAGTGCTACTAATTTCTAGGTTGTATGTGGTTTTGGATAGTCTATATTACATCTCTGTTTATCAAAGATAATTATGATTCAGATACTCTAATTTTAATCTTGACTGACATCATTGCAATTTAAGACACTTAAATCACTAAAATTTATTAGATGGGGTACCTTTAAGATTGTGTTATCAGACTTCCGCCAAGATGGCAGCGTAGGTGGTCGCACTTGCTGCCCGCACATCCAGAATGTCTACACATTGAATGCAGTAGCGAAAAATTAAACAACCAGAACGGACAGAATCGAACTGAAAGGAAGTCCGACACCCAGGAGGTAGGAGAGGACGAACATCCAGGCCGGTGAGCGGGGCAGAAACGGACGGAGGAAGCAGCGCTCACGGAGGGTCTCACTCACGCCGCGACTTACACCGCGACTCAGGCTGCCAGTGCCTGAACAGGGCGTGGCCCCAAACAACGGGTGAATCCCGCAAGCCAGCAACGCTGCCGGAGAGAGGCCAGGGCTGAGCCAGCAGAACCGAGTCTGGCAGAGGAAGCGGTGGGGAGCTGGGGAGTGGAGGAGTGACAGAAGCCCGCGGTGATCGGAGGCCGCCATTGCTTCCTCCCAGACCCCGCCCCCAGAGGCAATGTCATCCAAAAAGAGACCCAGGTTGCAGGCACCTGCCAGCAGACAAGTGCACCGAGATAAAAAGAATAAAAATGGCCAAAATGAAGGATCAGAACAAATTACAACTAATGGATGACAACATAGTCAACCTATCAGATGCGCAATTTAAAATGCTTGTAATCAAATTGTTAACAAAACTGGAGAATAGGTGGACGCAAATAGTTGAACAGATGAAGAGTACGATAAGGATAATGGAGGAAGATTTACAGGGAACCAATAGGGAAAAAAAGGAGGTTGGATCTCAAACCAATGGGATGGACCAGAAGGAAGAAACAAGAATTCAAAAAAATGAGGAGGGACTCAGAAACCTCAGAGACATTTATAAAAGACCGAATATCCAGATCATGGGAGTGCCAGAAGGACAAGAGGAGCACCAA
>PVJI01010971.1:0-19317 GCA_004026765.1 Micronycteris hirsuta | reverse complement strand
AGAAAAAATCTTACAAGCAGCTAGAGAAAAGGAGACAGTTACCTACAAAGGAATCCCCATAAGACTGTCAGCGGATTTCTCAAAGGAGACCTTCCAAGCAAGAAGGGGCTGGAGAGAGATATTTCAAATCATGAAGAGCAAGGGCCTACAACCAAGAATAATCTATCCAGCAAACTTTCATTTAGAATGGAAGGGCAGATAAAGTGCTTCTCAGATAAGGTCAAGTTCAAGGAGTACATCATCATGCAGCCTCTACTGTATGAAATGTTAAAAAGTTTCGTATGACAACTCAGGAGAGAAGGCACCAGGGCCAGATCAGCTACCGGGAAATTTAGATCAGCCACAGCCGAGATGCTTCTGAGGTAAGCAAGCAAAATACAACCATAGAAACAATATAGAACCAGAGACATTGAAGTTTAGAACACTCTGGCAGTAACCAGAGGGGAAGGGGAAGGGGAGAAGGGGGACAAGGGTATTCAGGAACTGCAATGAAAGACACATGAACAAAACCAAGGGGGAGGGGGGAAGCAAGGGAGGGAGGTGGGTTTGCCTGGGGTGGGGTGGGGGGAGGGTAAATGCGGACAACTGTAATTGAACAACAATAAAATAAAAATAAAAAAAAAAGATTGTGTTATCACATATATTACTCTTTACTGATTTTAAATTGCTGATGGAGCTGCTGCAATGATTCATTTGTTCTTTTTTAATAGTTTATTGTATTTTAATAGCAAACTACAGGAACAGCACAGAAGACAGACAACATTAAAAACATGTACTTGCATGTAGGACAACTCACAAACACCATTTAGTTGCCATCAATAAGAAATTTACTTTTTTTTTTTAAGTCCGAATGCTAGAATGGTCCAGAAATTTTAACAAGTTTATTTATATTGTTACAAAGTTCAACTGGTTCACTGAAACATTTTGTCGTATATTAATGCTTTATGTCCCTGCATTTATATTTTAAAAATTCATGCACAAATGAAAATGGAAAAACTGCCAATACCTGATTTCTGCTCCCTATTTTCCATTTTCAATCCTATATTTAGGTTCCCTTTGACCCCATGGGGAAAAAATATCTAAGGTTCAGAACTACGAATAATAGGAAGAAGAGAATTTTTTTAAGAATGAAATGTTCCCCATCATAGTGGATTCTTAAGCTCGTTCTCCATGTGTATGGTGTACTAGCTGGATGTCTTTTGGCATAATTGTTACACGTTTGTCATGGATTGCACACAGGTTGGTGCCCTCAAAAATGCCAACCAGGCAAGTCTCTCTTGCCTCCTGTAAAACACCAATAGCAACTCTCTGGAAGCGCAGATTTGTTTGAAGTCCTGATAAATTTCTCACACCAGATGCTGGTAGGGAAGTTTGTGAATCAGAATTTCAGTGTGTTTCTGATAAAATCTAATTTAACCAAATGCCATGTTACCAGGCCTGTAGTAATAAGTTTCTTAACCTTCTGGTAGAGGGCTCTTGCGAGTGGATTTGATAGCCAGTTGCTTCCTTGGCGTTTCAACACCAATCAGTTTGCTGGCAGTCTGCTTTGTAGGAGCCGTGGTATAGAGACCTTTTTACTTACTGTCCTTCTCCTTTGGCTGGAGCTCCATGAGGCCCTCCCAGGTGGTGGAGCTGGGCAATCCCACATTCTCGTACAGATAAAGGAACAGCTAGGGAGAGAAACAGACCTCGCAACCCAGTGCTCCAGTGCGGGGAAATAAAGCCTCAAACCACTGATTGAAAACACCTACAGGGGTTGAGGCAGTAGCAGGAGGAACTCCCTGCCTCACAGGAGAGTTCGTTGGAGAGACCCACAGGGTCCTAGAATGTACACAAGCCCACCCACCTGGGGAATCAGCACAGAAGGGCCCACTTTGCTTGTGGGTAGTGGAGGAAGTGACTGAAAGCCACAGAGAGCTGAGCAAGTGCCGTTGTTCCCTCTCGGGCTCCTCCCCCATATAAGAGCATCATAGTGCAGCAACATGGGTTGCCTCACCCTGGTGAACACCTCAGGCTCTGCCCCTTACTACACAACAGGTATGCCAAGAAAAAAAAAAATGGCCCAAATGAAAGAACAGATTAACACTCCAGAAAAAAATACAGCTAAGCAATGAAGAAATAGCCAGCCTATCAGATGTACAGTTCAGAACTCTGGTAATCAAGATGCTCACAGAATTGGTTGAATTTGGTCACAAATTAGATGAAAAAATGAAGGCTACACTAAGTGAAATAAAGGAAAATGTGCAGGGAACCAATAGTGATGGGAAGGAAACTGGGACTCAAATCAATGGCGTGGACCAGAAGGAAGAAAGAAACGTCCAACCAGAAAAGAGTGAAGAAACAAGAATTCAAAAACCTTAGGAACCTCCAGGACTTCTGTAAACATCCCAACATGCGAATCATAGGGGTGCTGGAAGGAGAAAAGGAAGACCAACCGATTGAACACTTATTTGAACAGAGAATGAAGGAGAACTTCCCCGATCTGGCAAAGGAAACAGACTTCCAGGAAGTCCAGAAAGCTCAGAGAGTCCCAAAGAAGTTGGACCCAAAGAGGAACACACCAAGGCACATCATAATTACATTACCCAAGACAAAAAATAAGGAGAGGATCTTAGAAACAGCAAGAGAAAAGGAGAAAATTACCTACAAAAGAGTTCCCATAAGACTGTCAGCTGATTTCTCAAAAGAGACCTTACAGGCAAGAAAGGGCTGGAAAGAAGTATACCCAGTCATGAAAGGCAAGGACCTACATCCAAGATTACTCTATCCAGCAAAGCTTTCATTTAGAATGGAAGGGCAGATAAAGTGCTTCTCAGATAAGGTCAAGTTCAAGGAGTTCCTCATCGCCAAGCCATTATTATATGAAATATTAAAGGGATTTAAGAAAAAATAAAAACTATGAACAGTAAACTGACAGGAAACTCATGGTTATTAACAACTACATCTAAAACAAAAGCAAAAGCAAACTAAGCAAACAACTAGAACAGGAACAGAACCACAGAAATGGAGATCACATGGAGAGTTATCAGCAGAAGAGTGGGAGGGGGAGAGAGGGGGAAAAGGTACAGAGAATAAGTAGCATAATTGTCAGTAGAAAATAGACAGGGGGACTTTAAGAACGTTATCGGAAATGTAGAAGTCAAAGAACTTACATATATGACCCATGGACATGAACTAAAGAGGGGAAATGTGGGTGGGAGGGGGTGTGCAGGGCAGAGGGGAATAAAGGAGGGAAAATGGGACAACTGTAATAGCATAATCAATAAAATATATTTTAAAAAATAAGAATAAAGTATATTCTGTATCTTGTAGTATTCATCACAGTATTAAGTCTGTGTTTGTTAAAGTTCTCCACTGTGTTCATGTCTAAGTGGAAAGTCTAATTAATGTAAATGTGCATATTTGTGCCTATTATTCATGGTTATGTCATGAAGATACCTTTACACAGGATAATAACCAGTGCCTATTGAAGGTCTATGATGGGTGAGGCACTTTACATATAATTTAGAATTTAATTTAAGCCTTATAAAAATTCTAGCAACTAATCATTATTATCTCCATTTCACTATGAGGATATTGAAGTTCAAAGAAGTTTAGAAACTTGATTATAGTAGTGTAAGCAAGTTAGTGGGAGTTAATTGCATTTGAATAGAAGTATGACTTCAGAGTCCATGTGTGTTTCACTGTGACTGTTTTCTTCTTTACACATCAGTTCTGTGGACTGTATAAGTCATAAAACGTGAAGCTCTTTTTCATTTAACCTGATATATGAAAATCTAGATTAACCAATAGACTGATTTAGGATATTCTTTACTCTTGTGTTATTCATATCATGTTCTTTAAATGACATAGTATTAAAAATATTATTTGTGCCCTGACTGATGTGGCTGAGTGGGGTGGGTATTGTCCTGCAAACCAAGAGGTCACTAGACTGATTCCTGGTCCGGGCACATGCCTGGGTTACAGGTTCGGTCCCTAAACAGGACAACTGTGAGATACTAGTGGATGTCTCTCTCTCATGTTGATGTCTCACTCTCTTTCTCCATCCCTTCCCTTCTCTCTAAAAGTAAGTGAACAAAATCTTTTTTAAAAAATAAATAAAAATATTATTTGCTTTTCTAAAATTCAGTTTTTCTTTCAAATTTTAAGAGTACCTACATTATGAAATTTTTATCAAGTGAGGCAAATCTATGTTTTGGTATTCTGTGTTCAGCACATACTTCATGAATGCCTGTTTTAAGCAAGTGTCTAGGTAAAGGAGATTTTTTTTCACGCATGAAATAGCACAGCCCTGGGATCCCATGTCGTTGAGCAAAGACTCCGCGTGGAAAATGACCCAAGTTGGCAAACTCAAATTCATGTCCGTGGAGAAAGAATTCTTTGAGGGGGAATTTGGCTAAAATATTTCTTAAGATTTACTGCCTTGCTGAATCTCTCCCCCCTGGGTCAAAGGGCTTATGCTAATGAATGCCCGGGATCTTTCCTGCCACAATGTTTAAGTTTCTTGAGTAATCAGCCCGCATATCTACCCCTTTTGAAGTGTCTTTCTGTATCTGTCTACCACCTAGTTTGAATCCGTGTTCTGTGCATAGTTAATAAAGGCCATTCTAATGCGAATGTGTCCTGAAACAACTAATAAAAAGCCAGGCTAAACTACGCTGGAGGCCCTCTCCCACACGATAAGGGGCCCCCGACTTCCTTTTCCTTGCGTGTCTCTGTGTAAGATTCATTCATGCGTTCGGTCACGATCACCACGGATTTTGCGGGACGGAATCTGAGACATCTAGGTGTTAGAGATGAAAGTAGCTTGCAAAAGCAGACATGGTTCCTGCTCTCTCTGGAACTAGTGTACCTGGGTTTCAAATCTTTGTTCCACCTTTACATCTTAATGACTGTATGATCTTAGCAGGATTCTTAGCCCTCTGAGTCCCTGTGTCATCTATAACAAGGAAGGAATAATATGACTTTCTTAGGGTCAGTTGATTAATTGAAATAATATATGTTCATAACATGTCATTTGGCACGTGATAAAACAATAAATGTTACCTTTTATTATCATCTTAAAGATAGCATTTAAAGTGTAATTTTCTTTTAAAAAAAAGTAACTGAACAAGCTTAATCAGTATCATCATCTTCAGTCTGGGGTAATAGTTTCTTATATTATTTGAAAAGTCTTTTAAGTATTTTATTTGTTCTGCATGCTGCCATATATATTTTAGAAATATAGTACACCATAGCTGTGTGTTATTTTTTGTATTTTAAGGACAGTGCTACAGTCACTGTGGGATATTTTCGAATTCAAGGGTATATGTATTTGTCTTGTGACAGGTATAGTAACCTACTTTATTACCTTTCTTCTGAAAAAGAAGATAAAGAGTTACTTTGTGATTTATTCTTTGAAGGAAAGATTGGAGAAAAATTCTTCAGTGACTGCAAACAAAAATATAGCAGCTTCACTCTGATTTACAATGGGCATTTTGTATGATTTCTTGATTTTTTTAATGGAAAATATTTCCAAATAGTTTTAGAAAACAGCAAAAATAGATATTTTCTATACACTTAAAACACAATATAATTATGTAAATCCAAGTGCAAGTAATTTTGAATTTTAAATACACATTTATGAAAAATTACACAAAAGTAATCTAGTCAAATTTACTTCTAGATTATTTAATTGTTTTAGGATATCATGATTTATCAAAAGCTTGAGGAGGACTTAAATGCATCCGGATAAAATTTTTAGAGATATAAAAATGAATGACAAATTTCTTTAAGTAGTGGTTTCCATCAGTAGTAATTTGTTATAACAGTTAAATTCTCTTTTCTTTGAGTTGATGTAAAGCTGTATTTATAATACTTCTAAGGGGATTTGTTCAAATATCTCCTGTAAAAAGATGTCAGGGTTGTTTTTACTACCTTTAATGAAGTCCTGTTAGAGCAAGTCTTGCTTTAACATTAAAATCGCTAGTGTTTTTTATTACCGAAGTCCAAATGCCAAGAAAAAGTCAACTCATATGCAGGGTAGATATATAAACAACAGTTCCATTAGTAAACTGCTAAGATAGATTTCACTATTTTTCCTGTTTTCATACTTCCTTTAAATCCCAAATAATCCATTTTCAAGGACGTAAGAGAAAACTTGATGTTTTAGTAGCAGCATTTTTTTTCTTGCATACAAAGAAGAAGAGGTGGTTGATGTAGAGTGTGTTTTTTTTAATGTGAACTTTTAAAGGACTTCTTTGTATAATTCTTAAATATTTATTTTAGTATGTACAGCCAGCTTTTCTATTACTGTAGATGTTGTAACTGGAAGTCAGTTATAGATCCGAGAATATTAGCTTTGCCAATTTAATCTAAATTTATATGCATAAGCCAACTTTTGGCATATTTGCTAATTTATGTAACCTCAGTAAAGATTTTTGGAAATCTTTTGTTGAAATTTATTAAAGTTAAGATTTAGTTACAAGTTTTAATGGTTAAATTTTAAAGGAGCAAATTTAAGATGTAATTTGTTCTTAAAATCCAAAATAAGTGGCATAGAAATGATTAGCTATTATTTGGAAGGAAAAAAAATGCACTCACATTTAGAGCTAAGTTTCTAGATTATTTTATTGAGACAGCCATTTAGAAAACTTAGTTATAAAAAATAACTTCTTGTTTAGCATGAAGAAATTAAACATAACCCAGTGAATAAGAATAATGTTTAATGATGCTCATTTACTATTTTTGAGCTTGAAAAATGAATAGATATTTAGGGTGATACTGAAAATGAACTCCCATATTATTGTAATACCATACTGTGTTAAGACTAAGTTATCCATGCTGTGTTGGAACTCAGCCTACAAAGAAATAAATCTGCCAATTTTTATCACTTCCAAGACCAGCCAGGGTAACTGCAGCCTGCCAGTTGACTACATCAATGTACAATACTATGTGAAATCATCAAGTAGTAATATTTGTTTTAAAAGCGACATGTGTAACTTTTTATTATAATTATTAATACAAGCAAAGAAGCTAGTAGTGCTTTTATTTTTATCAAGCAGTTTCGTAGGAATTTTCAGCAATATACCATCAATTCAGCCATAATTCTAGTATGCAGTACAGAAACTATAAGCTTTTGGTGCCAACCATTAAAAATTATATCAATAACTTTAATACCTTCTTACACTCTATTTGGTTTCACTATACTCTGTTTTAGTAGATGTGCATATCTATTTTGCTCTCAGTGGTTAATTTTACCAGTTCAGTTTCTTTGTAGACTTTTGCCATAATTAAAAAGGACTTTAAATCTTGTAGCCCCTTCAAATATTTCATTACCATTTACTTAAAACAATAAGGTACATGCTTGTTTATTGTGAAAGTACCCATGGCATTCTGATTTAAAGACAGCTTAAGGAAAAATAAACAAAGAGCAAATGCATTCAGTCTTTATTTACAATGTATAGAAGATCACCGTTTTCATTTTAAGTGTAAGATACTGCAGGAAACCCTAGAGAAGGACATCTTTAGCAATAGAATTTACATACCGTTAGCTCACAGTAATTGATAAGCAGCAGGGCTCTGAGTACAGAGCTGGCTTGGCACATTATTTGGGATGCCTTTGATGCTGTGCTTTTCCGAAGCTTGCTGGCTGCATGCTTGTTGCCTTTGTTTGTGACACAAGTAATTACTTGATAAAATGAAGTGCATCGCTGTGAACAATTGACCCTTTGGAACAGTCCAGGCTGGTCAGCAGTCTAAAGCCACACTTTAAAGCCATCATTATAGCCTCAAACTTAAGAGTCTCCAACGTGCAGACAAAGGTGTTGTCTTCCTTTAGTACAAGTCGAGTGCCATTTTCAGACTTTATGAAGTATTTAAATTGAATGATATTTGACGATATTGAAAACTCCTCTGGAAATCCATCCAGCCTGCTTTTGGACACCAGAACAATACGAGATTTTATCTTTGATATGAAATCAGGAGCATTACAGAAGATTCTCAGTCCTTGTGAGCGATCATGGTTATCTGTTATCTCCAAGAAAGTAGTCTCTCTGGGTGTTAGCTGTTCTTTCTCCCACCTGGATTTCACTTCCTCTGCCAGTCCCTTGAGCTGAAAGAATTCTGCTTCTTGTGCCAGAAGTTGATTTTCTCGAAACCCTTCGGGCAGTAGTAGTTCTCCATTTCGTAGGAAGTTTAGGACGTGCCTGAAGAGGAGCCCATCCCTGTCTATGAAATAATGACCATCAGCATCAAACGGGCAGAGGATTTTTCCATTTACTATACCTTCAAGGAAGGTGTCTGGGTACTTGGTCAGTGTTTGTTTTTGAGTAATATATAAATATCCACCAACGTTGAGCGTCATCAGTGAAGATTTGCAGTTCTTTCCTTGGTCAGCATCTTCCAGGTTGTTGTCTTTCTCTTCATATTCCTTTTCTTTTTCTCTTCTGTTTAGTTTACACTCCATTTTTGAAAATGCTATTTGAGCTTGTTCTTTTTGGCTTTGAGATTTTTACAAAGGAAACTGCCACACACGCCTTTATTCAGCTCCAGCCTGGTGATAGAATAGAAATGCTGGCAGTATCGCTTGCTCTGTCAGCTCGATTTTGCAGTAGGTGGCGTATCAGCTGTATATGCAGGAGCTCTCTGGAGTAAGACGAGGGGAAAAAAGATAATTTGCATTTAACTGTATCAGGGAAGGAATTTGTTGTGCAAAGATTTTCATGTATATTTTTTGAAATAGAAGTTACTCAGAATAAATTGAATTTCGTCTTGGCAGTTAAGCAATTACAACTGTTTAATTATCCAGCTAAATGTGAGTTTTCATCCATTTTTAAACATATACTAAGGTATTGCTTAATAAGGTAGGCTTAATATTGAATAATAGTATCATCTTTTGGAGAGTACTATGTATTGAATTAGTATCCTTTTCTACAGTAAATTATAAAGAGGAAACCTAAAGAGAAAGGAATTAGGCGTATAGGATTTTCTCTCCTATAAAATGCCACACATTGCAGTGTGGTATAGTCATTTTAGAAACCCAGATTAGAATATTTAAACCTGTCATTTGTGACATTGCACTTCAATTTAATTGGATATTTGTGTGATTCTGATTTTGGGTCCTTTAGCAAGTGAGAAAAAATTTTCTTAATATCCTTTAATAAAAGGTTCTGCTTTGGTTTTTTTTACCCTAAATACAGCCTTTGCAGTAATCATTTACATTTTTTTGGTTAAGATTTCCTATGCAAAATGTAAAGCTTGTTTCATCCTAAACCTGCTTTAGTACTGAACAAAAGACTTGGACTGATGTAGAAAATATAACTGTGTATGTGCGTGCATGCATGGATGCATGCGTTTGGGAAGATAAAAGGTTCAAAATACCTGCACTAAAATAGTGTCATGGGAAAGTTAGTTGGTTTTTGTTGTTGTTGTTATTTTCAGTGTTCGCAAAGGATGAAAGGACTAAAACCTAAGCTTTAAAAGAAAAACTTGGCAGCTGGAACGACATGTGAGTGTAGTGTCCCCCTCCCCCCATTTTTTCCCTTCTTCTCTTGTAACTTGCTTACCTTCCAAAGCATTTTAGTGGTCTGAGCTTTCAGTTTTAGAATTTAAAGGCCCATGGTAGAAAATGTGGACATTGTCCCCAGTGCACTGTTATTTGGCTGGCCTGACTGCTAAATTATTCTGGAGAACTACATTGTTTTCAGAACTAGACTAGATTTTATGTTAGATTGATTTATATTTCTTTTATATTAAAGATGTTTTTAAATTCTTCAGCTGTATGGTGATAGAAATATTGGAGTAGATTCCTCTAAAAATGCTTAGTTTACATTTTCTCTAAACAATGTTAGATTTTTTCAGATAAAAATTATATTCTTAAATATAACATATTTTGAATTTAACATTTATGTGTTATAGAGATTATCAGAAGTTCATTGAAATAAACTGGAAATCTAAGGCATAACATGTTTTAGGGCTCAGTTTTTGTTTAAAGGCCATGAAATTCATCCTCTTTACTGTACCAAAAATAAAATTATATTCCAGAGAATTTTTAATGTTTTATCTAGAACTTTAAAGCTTGTTAACACTTAGTACCGCTCACGAGTTTTCTCGTGTTCATGCGCCATCTGTTAAGGACCGCATCACAAGATGATTTAATTAACGTGCAGTTTGCCCAATATTGTGCGTTCCCTGGCGTATGTCTATGTGGTATGAAAGGTGTTCACTTGGACTAGAGCTTCTTCTCAGTCCTGCATCATTTAAGAGTTTGCTTTTAAAGTCTAACAATTTCATGTATGTGTGGACTTTCCTATGCATATGACTTTTTAAGAACTAGTGAATAGATTGGGGGGATTTGGTACAACTTTGGAAATGTATTCATGGAATTCGTATGTTAATCATCACTGCACATGAGTAGTACCATATAATAACAAAAGCATAATTTTATTTATAGGTAGAGTCCTCTTTTAATGAAGTTGCAGGACATCACAATCAATAGAACATAACTAGTATAGTGATAGAAACTGTGCTAGCGTTTTCTCTGTACGTTTAAAGTGACGTAGCTGAATAGTATGTGATACCAGGTCTGCTTCCTTACAGCCTGTTTGCCCACTTGTAGGTGCCCTTCACGGAGAAGTGAAGTTAGTGCTGCTACAGGATGGGCTTCCATGGGATGGGAAGGGGAAGCTGCAGAAGTTGGACTGCTGACCTCTTCATCCATCACTCACCCCAGGGCTGCCTTATATTTGCTAACTCACTTACTTGTGGTTTCTGCTGCCTCTTTTTTTTTTTTTTAACTACTGATGCTTGTTCTTTGTTTCTTTTGCTTGCTTTGACAGACTAAACCGCCACATCATATGCCTCTAACCCATGATCACTTTCTCTCACTCTGTACTTCACTCTGCTGTTCTTGGCTTCTGCAAGCCTGACATGTGTGATCTGTTTGCCATCTGCGGCTGGCCACGGTAGTGTTAACGGAAGCCTGGTCTGAGTGCGTGACTGGAATCTGGTATCAAACCACAGGACTTTTCTTTTGTGTCCTGTTGCCCCCAGCTTGCAGAAAATGGCCCCCAGTAGGACCCACCTTACCCTCATTACTCCCTATTGCCTCCATTAAAATGAAGTGATTGCAGTTTACAGAAATTGCAGGGGGTTGTTGATCGTTGCTGCCTGTTGTGGTCTATATGTCCCTTAGGAGAAAGCCAGCTTGTCTTTTTCTCAGTTGATTCTAAATTTATATTTACCTGCTTGGGGGATTATGCGGTAGGGAGTGTGTCCTAGGTAGTCTTAATCAGATCCACATAGCCCTAACTATTAAAATGGTGCTTCAGGACCAAGCCAAGGGAAGCATCCCTGGTTTATATGACTACATTTCTCTGCCTTACTGTAGATACAAACTGGAATTAATCAGTTCAGTAGTTTCAACAGAAGGGCTTAACCCACATGTCAATGATCAGTTCACATCTGCTTTGCAGGTAGAAGGATTTTTTTTAAAAAGGTAAGGCCCCTGTTTTATACTCAGTGCCATAGCCCTTTACTGGAGCTAGATCACCTCTATCTTAGACATCTGTAAACTATGAATAAACATAGTCCTTTAGCCGACTTTGAAGATTTAAACAATGCCATTGTCAGGTTCTTGGTATGAGTATATTCCATTAGTTAGGCCCAATTCCTAACCAAATTCTAGCTTAACTTTTCAGTATATAGTGATGCTAATCTGCTGCCTGCATTTGGCAGACCCGATTCCAGGGCAATGGGAGGCACTCCCATTTTATCTGTCAACTGATGGATAATGTCATTGACATCATTATGATTGAACGTGAGAAACATTCATTTTGACATTCAGCTATGACTATTTTACTTTAGCATCATTCTGTGTGTTAAAAAATAAAAATAAATTGAATAGTGCAATGTACTAACATTCTAAGAATCAAGAATTTATCCATTCTTTATTATTTGTTTAGTTTAAATTATATTTTATTGTTTATGCTATTACAGTTGTCCCAATTTAAAAAATGTATCCATTTTAATCTAAATCTATTTGAATATTCAAACTTTTGTTTTATTTGGAAATAATAAAGTTGGTCTACATTAGATATTGTCTGGTACTGAGGTTGTACTAACAAAAGTGCATACTACAGTACCTTACGTACCTTATGTTTATAATTGACCACAGTGTCTAACCAACTATGCAGAGTGCTTGTATGCTCCCAGGATTCACTGGATGTAGCCATTGGCAGGAAGGTGATGTGGATGGATAATTCCAGTCAGATGAGTAGAGTTTTAAAAGTTTTTTATAGTATTGGACTGTGTCTTCAAAAAGTCCAGGAAAAGCCCTGGCTGGTGTAGCTCAGTGGATTGAGCGCGGGCTGGGAACCAAACGGTCTCGGTTCAATTCCCAGTCAGGGCACATGCCTGGGTTGCAGGCCAGGTCCCCAGTGAGGGCCATGTGAGAGGCAAACATACATTGCTGTTTCTCTCCTTCTCTTCCTCCCTCCCTTCCCCTCTCTCTAAAAATAAATAAAATCTTTAAAAAAAAAGTTTAAAAAAAGTCCAGGAAACTTTGCTACATCAGCAAATTTTTAGCCTCATTTGAGATGTATAGAAAAGAATAAAGCACTGTGTATCAAAAGGAGCACAAATAAAAATGACAGACTAAATGAGAAGTTCAGGCAAAATTCTTTCCTTTTTTTTTTTTTCATTACAGAGGCAATCTTGAAAACAATCTACAAATCATATTAATACTTTAAATGCACTTTGGAAGACGAGTATTCAAAGAAACCTGTTTTATAATTCTGTAATCAGGAGTCATTTAAGTTTTTTAAAATGTTTTCTCTTTTTGAAATGTAGGCTATACATTATTCACTGGAAAATTTTATTGTAATCAATTGAGAAACTATAAAGCATCAAATGAACATTGAAATTGTTTTATTGTATTGAACTCATTTTTATAGTGCTGTTTGGCATAACAGCATTTACCTTCTCTTTGAGAAGGAGGTGTTATAAATTAATAACCATTATCTGGTTATTCTCAAAGTGAAGGACATGGCTTAAACTTATGAAGGTAATATTACTTTGAAATCATTGACCAAAAGGGTCTCAGCTCCCAAAGTGTCCCCTACCACTGTTCCTTCTATTATCCTCTTATCTTTAGACCCTCTCGTGTCTTTAGTGGTGAGAGGGTGTGGGGGAGAAGTGTGCCTGAATAGCAGAACAGGATATGATGGTTCATAGGAGCAAATGCAGTTTCTTACTCATAGAGAGTAGAGTGGTTATAAATTAGGAATGGAGAGCTCTGTTATATTGCACTTTTTTTTGACATTTAACATTTCTGAAATGTTAAGACATTCAAGATATGTGTTAACATTATTGGCTTGTAAAAGTTTCATGGCAGTATTTTGTCTTTCTTAGTGACACACAAAGTAATAGTGACTATTACAGTTGATAGTATCTTAAATTTGATGAAATATTTGAGCCATTCTGTGAGCTGTTACCCCAGGAAATAAAACCAATAGGATGAGGAAAAGTGGGAAGGGATGAGAGAGAGAGAAAGATTAAGGCAGCAGTCCTCAACCCTGGCTGCTGCATATTAGAATAATCTAGGGAGGCTATAAAAATACCGCTACCTCTTGCCCTCACAAGGCAGTTCAAGTATAATCTCTGGGAGTAAGACCAGTATTTAAAAAATAAAAATAAAAATAATAAAAAACCTCTTTAGGTGATTCTAATGGTCAAACAGAGTTGAAGAACTACTTTATTAGAGACATTGATGAGCTAAGGAAAGAGGATTTACCTGAAAGGAGTTCTTAATAATGGGGATATAATTTCTCCCCTGTAGTTGTGAGGATCACTTACTATGAAAGTATCTTTAAAATTATAAAGAACTAAACTAGTATGTGATATCATTGCTATCAGTAATTAAACATGGTGACAAGAACAGGATGGAATTAATAAAACTTGGGTCATATTCAGTTGATTTAAAAATATGCTGTGGATCGGCTATACGTATTTCATTAATAATATTGCATTCTTCAACTATATTGTAATCTTTGCTAAGCATGGGTGTCTGTATCTTCCTTTGTTCCCCTCACCACAGCTAGCACAGTGTTTGGCACTGTTTAACTAAAATGTAACACTATAGTGAAAGTCTTTTCTCCAGGAGACTTAATCTTTGCTACAGGGATTTGTTTTTCTATCTGTTTAATCGCTTTTGCTGTTGTTTTTTAAATTCTTTCTAATTGCAAGTGAAGCAGTCAAAGCTGGATTACACCCTTTCATGAAGGCACAACTAAAACTGTTACAGTACTCTGATTTTCCCACCCTTTTGCATTTATTATTACATTACGGCATTCATTTTTTTCCACAACATGCAACAGTGTCTTTTAGAAATTACTTTAGAAATTATTTCCTCAATCTCTCCATACACAGGTAAAAATAAAATGTACTGTTTACCTTGCAAAACTGATCACTTCGTAGAGTAGGGAAAATTATCCCTAAAACATGCTTACCCATAAGGCCAATTCACCAGCCTACCTCCAGGAACGTGAAGGTGAACATGATAGACAGACTGTCCCCAATCTGAGCCTTTGTTCACTATCATTTGATAACCCTTCTTCGGGCCCAGACCAGCAGCACATTGCTTGCTAACAGTCATTAAACGTTGAAGAAGACTTTTGTCACCATCCTCTGCTACAGAAATCTGGGACAAATGCCTCTTGGGTCTCACCAGAAAATGTGTTGGTGCTTGAGGGAAAATGTCGTGAAAACCAAGATACTGGTCATCCTCAAAGGTGATGTTGGCTGGGGTTTCCTTGCAAATGATCTTCCTGAAGATCATGTCGAGCAGCCTGAGCTTTGGCGATCTCACCTGCAGCGCTGCCTCCCTTCCTCAAGCCTGCCAGGGGCGGCGTTCATTTTTTTTTTTTTTTAATCTGTATTTTATTTTGGGTTTTATTCAGCATCTTATTCTTTAGAGCAACTTAGAGATTGTCTCTTTGTAACATCACAACATCATGTCCACATCTGTACTTAAGAGGTTTTTGTATTCATTAAGTATACATGTGGTGTAACAAGCAAAAAATATTAAAATATACGAATGTTTTTAAAATGCCCAGTCACTAAGTTATTTCTTTGATCAGAATTCTGTTATGGTTTCTGTAGACTCATAGGACAAACTCACACATTTATGGCCTCCTCCTTTGATTTTGTGTCTTAGCTGGCCACTGCAATTCGTAGGTGCCCTTTGATCGGCGTTACCACATCGCTCATACAGGAATATACATCCTTATTTTCCCCAGTCTGTAGGGGAAAAGTTGAGGTACTGTGAGTAAGGAAGTTGAAATATTTTCTAAATCCTAAATCTAGTTCTCAAATTATGGTTTCAATATTCTGTTTAACATTGGGAATTCCCAGGGCATTAGGCATAGTTGCAATTTGAGTATTATTATAAGAAAACATATTATATTAACATAACTTTTGGGAATTTATATGACTGTTCATTTGTTACTTTTGAGGTAGCTAATCAAATGCTAACTTTGTAGGTTACTGAAATCTGAGCATGATCTTTTATTCCTAAAATTCCTAAAGATTAAATAGAGATCAGAGCATCAATTTACAAATTTGAGTAAAGATTGCATTCTTAAAATAGAAGGATTGCAAGTTGCCTAACTGGTTTGTTAAGATGCCAAGTAGCTTGTGTTAATAGGCCATACCCTGTGAACCTCAGGCAAATCTGCTAGGAAAAGATTTTAAATAAGGTAATAGAGGCTAGTAAGAATCTTAAAAATGATTTACCTTTTAAATGCTCCTGCTCTGTGGAAATTCTGTATCTTCACTACTTTTCCAGACAGGATAGACAGGTGTGAGGTAAGTGTGAATCAGGAGAGTAGCTTCAAAAGTCTTGAGGATCAGTCCAAAACCTTGGTTCTAGCCCACTCTTCTGTGTTTTAATGTGAGTTGCAAGTGCTCTTAAAGTCCTCCACATTGAACTGGATCCAAAGTGGTCTGTGGAAATGAATGCTTGTGTACTTCCTGATGCCTACCACCTTCCTAACATACCTGCTCGAATTGCTTACATGCCAATGCTAATAAGCACCCTTCCTGCTTGCTTATTACTTTAACTTGTTCAAACTAGGAATGCCCTTAACTTGTAAAAAGTTCAGGTCACTTAATTCTCTTGAGTTCTTCAATATAGTGTATATCTCAAGAGATATACAGTAGGAAGCTTCTCTTAGTGTGTTATCAGGTGTTGGACAGCTTCTCAACATTTTGTCATTCTAAGAAACAGTTTCTCTCTAATTTCTACTCAAAGAGAATTTAAGTATGTCTAGGTCTTTTAGAAAGTATTAGAGCAAACAAAGTAAACACTAATTAAATAATAAAACTTCCCTAATTAGAAAAGAAGGCCAGTTGTGGTTTTTTTTTCTTTTTTAAGAGATCTCAGAGATGCCAGGAACGTCATTGCTGAGGCCCAGAGATGGAATGTAACATCTCCAAAATAACACTGCTGTTTATGCCAGCATCAGAACTAAAAGCCTTCAGTTCTTTTTTTTAACATCCTTTTTTAAAAAAGATTTTATTTATTTATTTTTAGAGGGAGGGGAAGGGAGAAAGCAACAGAGGGAGAGAAACATCAGTGTGTGGTTGCCTCTTGCACTCCCCCAACTGGAGACCTGATCTGCAATGCAGGCGTGGCCCTAGACTGGGAATCCAGCCAGTGATTTTGGGTTGTACACCGGCACTCAGTCCACTGAGCCACACCAGCCAGGGCATAGAAGCCTTCTGTACTTTTTATAGGGTGTGCTCTGTATACTTAACTTTTACAAGTCTTCCTTCAATTTTTATAGGTAAATAAAATAACAATCACCAAAAGCATGTGTTCATACTCATTATAATTCTTTGGTTACAGTTAGCAGAAACCAATTATTAACCAGTCTAGCAAAAAAAAAAAAAAAAAAAGGCGGGAGGTGGCAAGGCGGAAGGGTACTGAGGGAAAATTTAGAAAGGATTTGGAATATATCCCAGAATCCAAAGATGAGGACAAATGGCCAAGCCTAAGAAAAGGTAGGCAATGAGGCATTTCAGGGACTTATAGAATGAACTTACATGGCATCTCTTCGGAGTGCTGTCATGACCGTGTCCTTCCAGCAGTTTCTGGTGTGGGTCCCTTAGTTTAAAATTCCAAGTGAGAGAGAGAAATGAAAGCCATTGCACACACTGTTTCCACCACCTTCACTGCCCTTCTGACTTACCTTCCGGTCTAAATCCAACCCATTTTTCAAGGTCCAGCACAAACATTGCTTTCTCGAACCTCTGCTGGACATAATCGTGTGTGTGTGTGTGTGTGTGTATGTGTGTGTGTGTGTGCGTGTGCGCGCGCACACGCGCGTTAATTCCAATACTCTGTGTATGTCTATCTTGTAGCCCTTATAACTCTTTACTTTTCTTCCTCTTTTTTTTTTTTTTTATTTTATTGGGATGACACTGGTTAACAAAATTAATACAAGTTTTCGGATGCACAATTCCACAATACATCATCTGTACCCTGTATTGTGTGTTCACCACCCCAAGTCAAGTCTCCTTCCATCACTGTTTATCCTCCCATACCCTCTTCCACGCCCCTCAGCAATCACCACACTCTTGTCCTTGTCCATGGGTTCTTGCTTTTTTTTTTTACTTTTTTGCTCTATCCCTTCACCCCTCCACCTTCCCCAACAAATTCTACTTTGTGCAGTAGAATCCCACAGCCCATATGGAAGGACCAGTACTTGGTCAGTTAAATTCAAAGGTAGGGTATCATAAAATGATATTAACATGCACTTCTACTGCCATAAACATTATATCTTAAAACTTACAAATATTGTAAATGTACACTTAGTTACCAGTATTTTTGTAGGTCATTGCTTTCAGTATAGGAGGCTGATTGATTGTCTGCTTTCTCTTTCTTGTGAAGATTAAACCCATAATTTATTTAGATTTTCAATTTTGGTTTCTTTAAAACGGAGCAAGAACTTTGGCACTGTGAAACAATATGAATGCAGAATCCGTCTTTTGTTTCTCTGCTAGTCTCCTGTTGTCTCTACATAATTTGACAAGTTTTTTTTATCAACTTACCAAAACATTAAATCTAGCTTTCATAGAAGCATTTCACTCCCTGATACTCATAATTAATAGGATTATGTAGTCTATAATCAAATTGTATAATTACTCTCAGTAAACCTAGCATAAACAAGGTTCTAGTATAGTTGGAGCAGAAGCGTGAGTAAGTACCGGAGATTTTAACCTACTACCCACTACTAGTGTGTAGTAAGCTGTGGGCACCTGTTATATTTTAAAACAGGGAGTTGAGTCTTGGTAATCTGGAGGTGTGTTAAGTGGAGGTCTAGCAGAAATGCTTTTGATGTATCAGAATGGTTTGTATGCCTATCAGAGTACTCTGCTGTACCAGTAGACCTCAGTGTGTTGATCTGGAAACTGCTGGGCACAGAAGTCCTTGAAACTTTTTCAAGGGGTCTATAAAATCACAGCTCTTTTCATGATAATACCAAGCCTTTTTCACTCTGATTTTCTAAATGTTTCTTAGTTTTAGTCTCTAATATAGTAAATATTGATAGGTAAAACCACGTAAATAAAAGCTCTTTGGCAATCCTCAGTACTTTTTTAAGAATATATGCCTGTTAGTAATTGGCTGTACTGGACTCTGTCTCCTTGAGGGCAGCAGCCATGTTTCATTTATCTTTCTTATTTCTGATGTGTTTTTCCTTTATCTTCTGCACAAAAGTTACTCAGTAAATATCCGATATATGTATGAGCAAAAAAAAAATTTTTGATTATTTCAAGTATTTAGGGTCTCTCAAAATGGGCCAACAAAGTAGTCTCAAATAAGAGTTCTTGCATTAATGAATATAATCTATAATTAACAGCGGTGGTGTACAAATGCATTAAATAATAAAATGTAATATTTAATACCTTTTCCCTGAAATCTCAAATAATATCTTGAGGAAGAAAAGAAGCATGGTGTAATGGAAAGAATATGAAAGTATGGTCCTGTGAGGCTTTAAAATGTGTGTGAAGACTTTAAATGTTGTTTAGTGAACTGTATCATAAATAAATTGGCTTTTTAAAATTTATTTAAGAGGAGAAGGGAGAAGAAGGACAAGTGAACAGAGATGTGACATTAAGAGCAGTCAGTTGGTGGAAAGACTTTTCCTTTCACTTGAAAAGTATTTAAAACCTATTTTAGGTTTTGAAAAGCTATTTTTAGGCTTGAAAATGGGATATGATGGTCAGAAAACTATCATCTGGAAAGTGATTTTTTTTCCCCCAGTAGTTTTTTTTTTT
>PVJI01010970.1:0-57288 GCA_004026765.1 Micronycteris hirsuta | reverse complement strand
CAAGGCATAGAAATACAACACTATTATTAGGTAAAAAATATTTCTAAGTGGATATGGCCTAGATGTTGTCCGTCACTTTCTACAAATACATAACTCTAGGCTTCAAACTACTTTTTCTTAGAAGTTAATTACTTAGGTTACTCTAAAATTTTGATATTAGCTTCACTGGCCTCATGTTCTTTCAACGGCTTTTGTGAGAGAACTGAATTATTCTGGTAGTCCATTGTACACCACCATGCTGTGAAAATTATAGAGATTTCCATGGTTATTGAAATAAATTAAGAAACCATTTTCACTCAAGTCTGGGCTCTGAAATAAGTGACATATTGTCAGTCATCCTTATCTTTTGAGGACTTATTATGGCTCATATTTACTTATGCAATAATATTAATAATATTACTCTAGCAATAACCTGCTACCACAGGATAAATATTACTAGAATACCAAATAGAAAATCTAGCTTTTTGGGAAAGGCACAGTATTAAAATATTAATGTCAGAAATTGCAGCAGGGACTTAATAATAAAGAGGAGCTATTATTGTTTTTAATTTTGATTCTATGAAAAATTAAAAGTAAACCTGTTCAAATTAATGAATAGGTGGCTGACTCTGAGCTCTGTTGCTATGTGTTGGGCAAAAAGAATTACAGATTAAACTTGATAATTTATTTCTTTTTGATATTTTGAAGTTAATATCATCCTCTAATATACTCTTTTTGTATTTATTATTAAGACCTGAAATACTCTTTTAAAAAATATTTTATTTATTTATTTTTTTAGAGAGAGGGGAAGGAATGGAGAGAGGGAGAGAAACATCAGTATGTGGTTGCCTCACATGTGCCCCCTACTGGAGACCTGACCCACAATCCAGATATGTGCCCTGACTGGGAGTTGAACAGGTGACTCTTTGGTTCACAGGCCCAAGGTCAATCCACTGAGCTACACCAGCCAGGGCAAATAGAGCCCGAGGCCTGCTTAGCTGTGAAAGTCAAATGTCCTTTTTAAAAAAATCTCAAATAGTTTCTTTGCTTTATTTGAAAGAGAAATAGCAATTCAAACTTTTCAGTGGGTCTCTGTAGGACAGGGTGAGGGCCAATTCCTGCTTGTATTATTTTGACATTTTCTCTGTGTGACAACTTAATAAAGGAATGATGGTAAATTAGGGGAGATAGGATAAAAGAGACGTTCTGATTTGACACTGCTATATTTTACACAATATTTATGGCACAACACTTTTAGTAGATATGGCTTTGAACATATCTTTGCAATCTATAGCAGATATAAATTGCCACCTTGAAACTTGTGAGAAGTTAGTAACTAAGACTTCACATTTTTTTTAAAAACTACTTCTATATAAATAAGAGAAAGAAATACAGACAGACAGGGATATGAAAAAAGCCTACCAAATCATACAGGATATATACAGATGGGTAAGCAAATTCTTGTCCAAATCTTGGGGTTGACTTCTGTGAGAGGCCCATACCCTTCAATATAACCTCTGAATTTCACGTTATTGTTGCAATGTCTGGCAATCTTAAATATTCACCATTCTTCAGCTGTACCAGGGAAACTTTACCTAAGCAGGTCCTCACATAGAAGGCAATTTGTAAATATGTTTAATGGATATATTCATTGCTGAATAAATTACTAGTAGGAAATTATCATCTATTTATTTAAAATATTTATGAAATTCTAATGCTATTCTATGCACTGAAAAATAAAGATTAAAACAACGAATATTCTTGACAACTGAAGTTAGGTGGTATTAGTTGGTATTAATGTCAGTATTGAATGCTCACTTTCTTACTGTGTGTGTATAGTATCTTCAGAAAACTTATATGATTGAAAATTTTGTAACCATTTCATCACTTTTTCTACACACCCACATTGAGTAAATGATATAGTCATAATTTGAAGCCAGGATATTCTGTCAACAAGTTTGGGCTCGTTACAATTTTGCCAAACTATCTCCTAAACAGATAACCCTATATTAGGCACTTTATATACAATTTTTTGGTATTTTTATAGGTATTTTATAAACATATCAATATTTAACTAAATTCTTCACAAACCTTTTTGAGGTGATTAGATGGATGAAGAAATAGATGACAAAAAATGGCCAAAGAAACCATACAAACATTTATCCTACCCTGCCTTCCCCCACACACACCTCCACAAACTCTTTCCAGCTGGAGAACAATTTAGCTGTTTGTCCTCAGGCACTGACTTTCCCAGCATCTGTGATTAGTCGGGATTAGTCCCTGAAAGGGTGGGTGGTCTGGGCAGGGCCATAGAGCATCCACTACAATCATTTAACGCCTATAAATTCTCCAAGTTCAGTGCAAGTTCACACGGGGTTCTCCCCTGTGCCCCATAACTGGGAGTCAAATCCTCTTTTACATGCTCTCAGGACACCATACACCTTCACTCTGTAGCATTTATCAGAGCTGCAGTCTTTTTATTTGTGAGTTAATTTAATTATCTATCTTCTACCCTAGTTCTCATACTCCATCAGAGCTTAGATAGTGACTGCCAATACTATATCCCAGAAGCAAGTATAATATCATGTGCGTGGTAAAGGGAATATGAGTAGAAAGGAACTGGCAAGAGCTCAACAGGGTACCAACCCAACAGGGTCTTTGACACAAGACTATAGGTGATAACAGACTAGGGAATTTTTTCCTACTTTTCTGACTTGATGAAGATGGAAGAAGCCAGAATGAGGACACTTGCAATAGAGGACCATCAGTGTGGGGTAGCCACAGTCTTATATTTTACTTCTGTTGGGACCGATTTGGGAACTGGCTCCTAGCAATGAATCAGGTAGGCAGGAGAAAAGAGGCAAGGCCTAGGCCACTGGATGAAAACGCAAGTTGACAGTGGCTCCACAAGCACGTAACTGTCAGCTCTTAGTGGCTTTGGGGACAACATCTCAGATTACTTAACCCCTACAAATTATCCCAGTCATGAGGAGACCTTGCAGTGGCTTCTTCTTGCTCTCTTTTTCAGGACTCACAATAAGTGAACTGTGTATTTCCCCAGATTTCCTAGGAACTTCTGCAGTTTGCAACTCAAGATTACTGTCAACACCAAGAGTAGAGGACAATCCTTCTAGTGGCACCTCCAGGCTGTGCTAATTTTTTGAGAACATATTTGAGGTTTTCTAGAGTTGTATTACTACTATATAATAGTTGTACTATTGCACTTGTATCATCATGCAATATCCTATAACAAGATACTTATTTGATTCATCTTATTTGTTTTCATGCAGTGAACCATTCTGTTTATATTCCACTATTTAAGACAGAATCACAGTGTTATCTGAGGGTGCTATTGCTGAGTTCACACTGCAGTAGAATCTCTCATTCTAATCTCTCCAAAAATCACACTCCTGTTCGGTAAAAGAGAAGTGAATTTCTGACATAGGATAGACTCTGAACATCTATATTTTGAGGGACCAAACTTAAATCATGTGAATCAGAGAAACTGAGAAACTTCTTGAGTTACAGAAAGTATTTAATATACTCTAAACTAGTTTCATTTGGTCTAGATCAGAGCTAATACTCATTTTTATAACAAATATTTTGAAATAGCCTTTACTATTCTGAAATAAAATTCATTCATATATTAATTACCAAAACACCTGATAAATCAAAATGAATCAGCCCATGATCTTAAGTATAAAGGAAAAGTTAGATAAAATAACCTTTAATAAAATAATATATTTTTAATTTGCAAAAGCTTAGTCATGACTAGAATGAGGGACAAGTAGTCAGAGGCTAGTATCCACATGCAGACGTACTCTGCCTTACAGACCAGGATTATACAGGCATGTCTGTTGACAACTCAGATATCATGTGAAACCTTGCCTTTAGTCAACTGTCATTCAGAATGGTGGTTAACTCCTGGTAAAATTCCAAATAAGATAAAGTCCAATCTCCTTTTGATTTACACAGTACATGCATTTCTGGAAGTTCAATGAATGTTAAAAACCTGCTTCCCCCATACTTTCAATTTATATATGAAATGGACCTTGTTTCTAAGCTAAGTTTAAACACATTTTTCATATATATAAACAGCTGGTAGAACATTTAGTAACTATGTGGAACTAAATTATATTGCAGGGCCCCCACCACATAAGTGGCATAAAATCCCCATCATTGTTACAACCCAAAAGAGTTGAGAACCACTCTTTTAGAACCTCTGAGGTCCTTATTGGTTCAATACATGCACCCAAATTGTCTACTGAGGACCCAGAAGAGAGCACTTTATTAGTTGCAAGAGATCCCATAGTCTCAACAAATAACCTTTATAAAGACAAACATGTGCATCAATGTGTGCTGTACAATAGGAAAATTGTTGTATAATCTTCAAATGTGTAAAGTAGATACCATGATAATCATGATAATTTATAAAGTAGTATTAAATCTAAAATTTCTTTAATGTCTGTGTCAAATTTTTTATTACATATTGTGTTAGCTCAGAATTAATTGAACATTCATCTATATATTATCATGCAGAGGATGATGAAAATTCTTTTTTTTTTTAAGATTTTATTTATTTATTTTCAGAGAGAGGAGAAGGGAGGGAGAAAGAACAATGTATGGTTGCCTCCCACATGGTCCCCACCGGGGACTGGCCCGCAACCCAGGCATGTGCCCTGACTGGAAATCGAACCGGGACCCTCTGGTTCCCAGCCCGCGCTCAATCCACTGAGCTACACCAGCCAGGCGAAAATTCTTGAAATAAAAAGGTGAAGCCACTGTGGAAAACAGTATGGAATATACTCAGAAAACTAAAAATAGAACTGCCTTTTGACACAGTAATTCCACTGCTAGAGTTATACCCAAAGGACCCTGAAACAACAATTCAAAAGAACCTATGCACCCCAATGTTCATAGCAGCACAAATTACAATTGGCAGCAACCTAAGTGCCTATCAGTAAATGAGTGGATCAAAAAACTAAGGCACATTAACCCAATGGAATACTACACAGCACAAAAGAAAGAGGGAGCTCCTACCCTTCACCACAGCATGGATTGAACTGGAGAGCATTATGCTAAGTGAAATAAGCCAGGCAGTGAAAGACGAATACCATATGATCTCACCTATATGTTGAACCTAATCAACAAAACAAACAAGCAAGCAAAATATAACCAGAATCATTGAAATAAAGGGCAAACTGACAGTAACCAGAGGGAGGGAGGGGATAATGGGAGGGAAATGGGGAAGTGTCATTAAGGAACATGTATAAAGGACACATGGACAAAACCAAAGAGGGTTGGATTGAGGGTGGGAGGTGGGGATGGGCGAGGTGGAGGGTAGTGGCGGTGGGGGCAAATGGAGACAACTGTACTTGAACAACAATGAAAAATAAAAATAAATTTAAAAAGGAACCTTGAAATTAAAAAAATGTAATTTTTATGTAAAAGTAATAATTATGGAAGGAAAATTGATTTGTTGTCAACAATATGATAAAGATAATACTATCAGGGTAAGGGCCAGAATACAAGGTAAGGAATCACACTATAATGTCCAGAGTTTTTAGCAGATAAGTGGGGGCCATGCAGAGGCAAGTCACAAGTTACTTAACAGGTAGATCAGCAGCTAAAGTGCCCTGGAGGCTATCAGAAACACTATTGATTGGTCAATGATCAATTTTATCAATGTTTGTAGACTAGAGAGGAAAAATTGCCTTCTTCCCTCTCTTTTAAAGTGTCCTATTTCTCTCACAACTTGTGGATACACTTAGGATTTTTATAAACCTCTTTAAACAACTCATTAGTTCTAATCAAACCAGTATATTTGCTACCATGTATATGAAGCTGTTTCGTTGGTTTTGGTTGCATCAGGTGACAAATTGATTAACAGAAGCTTTACTTATTTATTAACTGGTTTTACTTATTATTCATGTTTATTTTGTAACAAGTACTGTTTATCTATTTAACTTAATGTTATATGCAAATTATTCTTCATGGAAGTGTTATCATGCCCATTTATAGATAAGAAAAGCAGACTCAAAGAGCTTGTGTCTTATTCAAGGCCGCACTTAAGTGTGCCGAGAGTTCTATTTACCTTAACACTGGATCAGAGTGGCTTGATTTGGGGCAGTCTCCAACAGTGAGTAGAAATTTCCGAGGTTTCTCATCTAAAAAAGAGAAAAAAATAATTGAAGCCTGTCTTACAAGTGATCAAGCTTCTGAGGACTTCCATTGTGAAGACTTTTGTTTTAAAGTTCCTGTCTCTTTTATTCACTTTCTGAGTACATGCCAAAAGAGAAGACAGAATGCACAGCAGACGGACCACGTGCATACTTCATCATAGACATTTTTTTTATTACAAAATCTTTTATTACAAAATCCTAAGCATGTAATTCGGTAACATAACAATATCACACCCAAGCACACCAGACAACACTATAGTTCAAATTAAAACTATACCAGCCATGCTCAGCAGGCGTTACTTCTGCCGAACATACATCTATATATTCCTAGATATGATATCATATGTATTATATATATGACATCTAGGGCCCGCCCACAATCTTTTCTAAGATTGTTTGTCTGCATAGTGTCAGAATACAGAAGTTAGGTCCCCCGAGTCTGTGTATGTCATTTATACCAAGTCACACTAATTTCCTGTTTTAATTACCTGAGCTTTTCCTATCTGGATCAACACAGGCTTGGCTGCCTATGCCTTTGCGAGAAGTCACATTCACACTGAATGAACAACAAGAGCCTCACAGCAGTGGGGTTGCAGCTGGGATGCCCACCTAGAACCGCGGAAGCCAGCCTTCCATGAGACAAATTCCCAGGCCACCTTGCATTCTCCTGTGAAGTCAAATTCATCTCTGTTGAGACCAGTTCCACCTTCAACATTTTATGAGATCCTTAGAGGCAGAGATTTTTCTCAGGGTTGCTGAGATGAAATCATGCAAAATTTTAACAAAATCTTACTAGAAGTGCTTTTAATCAACACAGATGATATATTGATTTCATATCCATTAGTGAATCACTTGGCTATACACTGCTCAGGATAGAAAAAGTATAATTTCCATCTGTGTTCCCGTCAGTATATGGGTAAGTTTGAAGCTCTGGCTGGGATAATTTTTTTTTTTTTTTTAAAGATTTTATTTATTTTCAGAGAGAGGAGAAGGGAGAGAGAAAGAGCAATGTATGGTTGCCTCTCACATGGCCCTCACTGGGGACCTGGCCTGCAACCCAGGCATGTGCCCCAACTGGGAATCGAACCGGGACCCTCTGGTTCCCAGCCCGCGCTCAATCTACTGAGCTACACCAGCCGGGCTGGCTGGGATAATTTGACGTGAGTCTCTTGGCTCCTTCCAGCTGCTAGGCAGCATAAGGCAGTGACGGCTGCAGCATGCCTGGTGCTCCACTGCTGGTGTCCGTGTGTTTTCATTGTTCTCACAGTGGTAGGTGTATGAATGACCACCTCAAGGACTTCCGACACTTGTACTCTGTTGAAGTGAAAAAGCTTCCTGAAAGAGCAAATTCTATCTTCCTATGGCAGAGTAAAATGGAGTTGAAATTAGTGTGTGTATGTATTCACACAAAATTCTATCAGAGAAAGCTAATTAAGCATTCTGTGACTGACTAAATTTATATACATAACTGCCACAGTATGATATTTTTAAGAATCATTTCAGACTCTAGTATAAAAATAAGTGAGTCTAGAACTCCTGGCTGTTTTATCAGCTTCTTAAATTCTATCAAGTTTTAAAAGGTACCTGATAAAGGTCTTCATATTTATTAATACTGCTTTCAGAACTCTGAGTAGACTTTCAAATTTTTTTGTGTAGTTTTCCAGAAATTCAATAGTTTAATAACTTAATCACTGCTCAAACTTGATATTTATTTCATCCTCCTTTCCTGAAATATGCAAATACATGTCTCTTTGTTAATACCTTTTCTCTGTTCTCTAGTCTGAACCAGATGCAAAGAAGTCATTAAAATTGATAGCAATATTCACCATTACAGTGAATAAATTACACTTTCCACTTCATGGAGGTCCCATTATTTCTAGCCCTGACCCCTTCTTACTTATCTTATTTGAAAGGATCCCGATTTATCTCCAACTCTGTGTAACTGTCCTTTCATTTTCTACCCTTAATTTCTTACTGTATTTTTTTACACTTTTCACTTCATTCAGTGATCTCTGTGCTTCTCTCTACCTCATGTCTTATCATGCACGTTTTCTTCTTTCTCGGCTTTGATTGGTTTTGGGATTCTTCTCCTTCTCCACATTGACTTTTTAGTCTAACTAAAACCATATTTGTTCCTAGATGATATATATAGCCCTTGAACATACTTTAATTTATCTTTTAGCATATTTTTTTATCAAAGTCCTTTAACTTCCCCCTTTCTTTTTTATTTGGTTGTCATGTATGTCTCTACTAAAAATTTACTTTTCTATTTGCCTATTAAAAATCATACTTTCTCCTTTTTTTGTATTCCTTTGGTTGCTCTGTTGGCCCAACACCAAATTTATTACTTGATTTCACTGCCATATTTTTTATTTTCTTTTTTTAAGTGTACATTCTTACTCAAACTTTATTTTTTAACTTAATACTTGCTTTGCCGTATTTTTTCAAATATGTAGTAATACCTCCTGTCATTTAAACTACTTTTGGAATTACAAAGAAAGCACATTTTCTTGGCCTTTAAAAATCTAAGACAGTATTGTAAGCAGAAAAGTGGTAAGTGAAGGAAACACTGTGTTGGTGGAATCTTTGTTCAAACTTTCAAGTTTGAACTTCATACACAGAAAGCCATTAAATGCTGGGATAATAGAACCTGATTCATTGTATTCTCTTTGTTTGGATGTCTTTGTGGTTTAGGAATCCCCATAGAATGTAGGACTAGAGGGGGTCTTGAAAGGTCATTTAATCTATTGCTCTATGGCCTGAAGTACGCTCTACAAGCTACCTTCTTGCTTTAGTTCTTACCACTTTAAATGGTATTTGGAATTCTTGGTAAATATTTGGGAAGGTGGCAAATATCATAGGAAAGGACAAACTTGTATAGACAGAAATTATAGAAATGTCACCTAGTGAAAATTTTGTATGAGAGGCTAAGAGAACAATCAAAACATTTAGTAAGTGGAAAGTATAGGTCTCTGTCTTACTGCAGAATTTTTGGTACAAACCAAGACAGTAGAGTTTAGTGGTTTGGCCTATGCTATATAAGGATGAATATCCTCAGAACCAGTGATAATATGGGCTTTTAAGTTATGTGGGCAGCAATGAGTCAAAGGTATTGATAATAACAAGCCTGTCTACTTTCTATACCACACTACCATCCATTGCAGAAGTGATGACCTATTTTTTTTCCCATCAGATTGATATTCTGAGAAGAAATGGAAATGCTATTGGAAGTTATTGGATAAATATAAATACCAGGTCATTATAGATTTGACTAAACAATAATAATTTTAAAATGAGTCACTTTAGTACTAAGAATACTTATGACTCAGTCTCTGCTTCATGTTATTAAAATGCTCTCGGGTTCCAAGACCAACTTTTCAATTGATAGAGAGATAGTGTGGGGGTAGATAGAATAGTGTCTAATTGTCTCTACATTAGTAGGTCCAATTTTAGAGACAATTACTTAGTCTTTAGTGATTCTTTAAGACTACTGATCCATTGACAAAAATAACAAAAAATAAATTAAACTAGACCAAATAACAGTGAACTTTACTTTCAATCAAAATATAAAAACAAGCCTTACATTATTCACTTAACATTCTTAGATAATTTAAACTCCATATAATTTTTTTAAACTTCAAGAATTTACTTCAAGAGTTTCAGGAGTGGTATGAAAATGATTTGTACAGATGCTGTACAGATGACTTACTGTGATAGAGGTGTTCACTTGGTGGCAATCAAATTACTGAAATTCAGAGAATACCAATAAATATTGAGTATTTGAGTGTGATTAACAAACAGCAATTAATGAAAAGCTGGAGAATACATTAAAGTCTCATGTGGAGGCATTATTAAAAAATTTCAGTTTAGAAAACAATTTTAGGCATTCCATATATCCATATTAGCATTTTTTTGTTTTCCGAAATCTTCTAACATAGGCCTTGGAAACACTAACATGAGCATGTTAGTAACAAAATAGTTCATTCTTTATCACAGGAGGGTTTTCAATTAAAGACAATCCAACCTACAAATAAAATAGATGAAAAAGTCCATTTGTGAATACTGTCTATGTTTCACTAAAAAACAAAAAACAAAAAAAACTATTAATGAACCTCCCCCCAAAGTTTTCTAGCATTGATACTTAGAGAAAGTAAAGTTAATGATACAGGTAATTGATATCTGTCATGGTAACGAATATATGCCGACTTTTGGTACCAAGCTTTGTGATTATAAACACACTGATTGGGGATCATCCAAAATAATTTTACTTATTTCATTTTATTACCAGTAATTTAGATACAGCCTGTCTTTAATCACTGCATAACTATGGGACTCTTCACTTAAATTCTTTGTTGTTGGTCTGTAATGGTCCAAAAAATAGTATCTACTTTGATGAATTAGAAGAATCAGCTGGAATAATGCTTATATATAATTTATGTAAAATTGTAGATGGCACATATTAGATGGATAATAAATTAAAGCTTTTCCCCACATTATCATCATTTTTTCCTAAATAATTGTATTTGCTTCCTTGCTAGGCAATGTTTTCCAGTCTCCTCAATAGCATTCTATGTGTAATCTTCAACTTCATATTGTCCAAATTGCATGCCAATTGAATCATGTCCCTGGTCCAAATTGTCTTCTCATTAAATTAAATTTTAACAACTTAACTAAGCCCTCATATTTCCATAGGTTGTTGCAATATCCAAATTTTGAAGCCCAATGTTTGCACATGTTGCATATGCAACAACCAAATTGCACTGCTTATTATTCCAGAATGCACTTCACATAGTTTCACCTGTATGCCTTTGTTTACTTTGCCCACACCAGTTTGTTAGGTGGCATCCTGGAATCTGCTGGAATTCCCTTTTATTCTCACATTAATGTCCTATCCTTAACCTCTTCTGCATCATCACAGAAAACTACATTTTCCGGATTGTCTGAGCAGCTAATTTCTGAGTAATATTAACCAATGGGAGGCACTGAAAGAAAATTGGAAGATAGAAGGAAGGCAAAAGTAAGAGTATTTCTTCTTTTTTTTCCTATCCCTAAGGCAGAATCAATAGCAATACCTGCACTCCCGTCATGGTCCTTGGTTTACCCAGGTAAGCCCTTCCTCTGGTCTTAGATTCTACTAGAGGATCTGGTTAGGCTGTCTATTCTGAGTCTCCTTCAACCTTAGGTGAAGTTAGCTTTCAGAGAAAGGTATTCTTAGAAATGGCAGTTTGAGTTGTCAGTTTGGGCATATTCATCCATCACCTGTGTATCCATTGCTCTATATTAAGTCTCCTTGGCTGAAGAATGTAGAGCAGTTTCTGTTTCCTTACCGGACTGCCACAGAGTGCCATAGATTTGGGTTTGACTTCTCCAAGTCTCGGTTTCTTCACCAATAACCGAATAGTGTTCTATTCAATAAAAGGCATGTGTGGAAACACATATATAATATCTGACATACTTGAGTTTTCAGTCCTCACTTTCTATAAATGCTTTAAAAACATATGGACTGAAATTGATTAATTATTTGAATTTAAGAGAATAAATAAAGGTCTTTGATAATGTTTACCCTAAAGATACATCTCATTATTTATATAATTTATGCACTGAAATTGTCTTATTATTAATTAGGATCTTAAGGTGTTTTAGTTGTAAGCCTATATTAGGTAATTTAATGGATTATTAAATAACCATCATATAACAAATATCATTTGCTAGATTACTGTAGGCCCCATACTAAGAAAATATTATGTGGGTCAGGGAAAGTGTGCCAGGTGAGTATGGATGAACTGAGGGCAAGCAGTTCCAAAAGTCCTGAGGGAGACAAGAAACAGGAGGAGGAAGGAATTTATTGGATAAACATTAAAGTCAGGGTATTGGACTAAGAACTCAGAAGAAACTCCACACTAACTGAAGATTTTCTCCTTCTGCTCAGTCTGAACAAGAAACAAAAGCCACCTGGGACTATTTCCCACCTATGGAGGCCATCAAATTGGGTATCAAAGACATTCTACTTCCTCTATAACAACTCATGGGAAGGGCCTTCTACACTAAGTCTTAAGTTATTCTGAGGACACCTATTTAGACCCCATACTATTTTTCTATTATTTCTCCCCAAGCCATGACTGCTGTGGTCTAGTGTTGCTAGTAGCCAGGCATTAATTTACATCTTGCCTTCCCAGGGAGGGTACTTGCCAACACATTTCTCATCTTCTGCATGTCAGGTATAACAAAATGGTAAGCTCTGACTGAATAAAGTACCCGATTCCAGGAATGACATCTGCAAAAGAGAACAAAGATTGAGTCCATGTCCCCCAAGTAGTAGACTGCAAATGCTCTAAGAATCTGGGATCTAGAAAACTTCATCTAAACATTTCACTTGCTGGCTTTGAAAGGATAAACATAAGCTCTCTTTAAGACTATGGCACCTAGACTCTACCAAGAACCACTGTAAATATCTGGGATGAATGTTGGTTAGATATTCTACTCAACCTGTATTGGAGGTTGTCCAATTGGAGAGTGTAGGAGTAACCCAATTTCCCGAAAGACTTTTTCACCTGTGGTTTAGGTGCAGTGACCAGAATAGGATGAGATCTGGTATAAGCAAAAGTTCTTAATTTGCTGTGACTTGTCAGCTATATACCTCAAGAGAAACTTTGTTTTCTGTGAACCAAACACTCACTGGCTCCGTTACCTCTAACTTTCAACCACCTAATCCACAGAACATTATGATATATTAAACAAAAATATAGTAAATGTTTGAATGAAACAACACAAGTCTTTTGGTGAGATGACGTTAAATGAACTCTATCAAGCATAACCTTGCTTGTCTAAATTATAGAGGCAAGCAAGCAATTCAAAAACTGTTCATTGCTCCTTGAAAATATATAGGATTTGGAGTTTTCCCCCACTAACTATAGCTGCTACCATTGTAATGAAAGTTAACTCAGTTTCCTGATATAGAATTGAACCAGGTTACTCTAAACCACACAAATGGTGTTAGTTAATAGCTTTTCTCTACTTGTTGCGTTTCTAATAAGAATGCTAAATGATATAGAAACATGTAATGAACTATGTATAATTTGATGCAAAATTAAATGTTTCACACAAGAGGAGCTATGAGAGTAAAGAAAAAGGAACAATTACTTCGGACTAAAGCATTGGGGAAGATCTACTTGGAATCACATTTAAGCCTGGATTAAACCATGGGAATATTTACCCAGGTTGGAAACTGTAGGAATAGCACACCAGGTTGAGGAAACAACACACGCAGTCACAAAAGCTGGAGAGCGGAGAGGATATTTGGAGAACTGCTTGGTGTGGACTGATGTTTACGATTCCTGGTGGAATGGATGGAGAGTTAAGCTTGGAAAGATAATTTGGGGCATAAATCTTAGGATTTTGACTTTGAGCCTATAGTATTTTATTACTTTCATAAAAGACAATTTCAGGGGTGTTGAATAGCAATTTCTCCTCTATTTTGGAAAAAAACATGTGAATATCTTAGAAGGTATATTGGTGGAGAGGAAGGTACATATGGACATGTGTGTATACACCATAAGGTATTGCTTAGAGTTAATTTTTATCAGATGCTCAGTTATTAGATAATGAAGAATTCTTAACTGGAAAGAAAACTATAAAATTATTGTCAAGAAATTGATTTAATTTCTTTTCTTCATCTTGTCTTGATAAGGCAATAAAAGACATAATCTTTGCTCTGTATCCATGCTGTCCTGAGACTTTCTTTTCCCACATGAGAGCTATGATAGATATTTAATAACATGGAAATAGTCAAGAAACACACCATGCAGAGGCAACCCCAGTCTGCAGATGACAATCCCTGCCATCATGCCATCTGAGCTACAATTCCCCAAATTTTGGTCTGAGTAACCAGGGAGAGAAAAAGCTGTGTGATGCCAGGAGGGAACAAAGGCAATCCTATCGTGCTAAGCATCACAATTGTAAAGTCAGGATGAATAAGAAGAATGAAAAGCTGTCCATTGAAGCTGCCTCCCATGGGATCAAATGATTCTTCTACTTGAGGTAGGTTTAGCTGTCCCCAAACAGCAATCTCACTCCAGCACAGGAAATGAAAATAAGAGCAAGCAGGCAGCCTGTCAGAAGCAGCCCCCACCTCTGGGTCCAGCCACTTGAGAACCAGCAAAATGTGTGGCTCTGTATGGTGTGTACAATTGTAAAAACATCTGAGTGGGAACATTTGAAAATCATCTTCCACTCTAGTGGGGTGTTGAAATGACTTTTTTGAACTTTTCTCATTTTCTTAGGTTTCTTTTTCCTGACTCTAACGTAAATTATGATTTAAATGCTTTGTGCTAGGCTTTCTGGTTGGATTTGTGGGCTTATCATAAGTTTATTTTGTATATGTTGAGAGGTTTTAATGAACTGTGTCAACCAGAGAAACAGTGGGAATCATCGTTTCAGAGGGAAAGTGATAGCCAGCGGGCCTAAGTTGTTATTATTTGAAATTCCATTGAATTCTAAATTTCAGCACTCTTTTTCTTTGTTTTAGCTGTTCATGCTGCATGTGTTTGCTAATTACAGAATTTAATTCTTGACATCCAAACACTATATAGCAATTAAGGTCATGTTGTGAGTGGGAAAGCCACTTGAGTCAGAATCAAATAACTCACCTTTTTTATTAGCTATATGAGGGCAGACCCCCAAAAACCCAAAGTATCTTCTAGAGGGCAGGCCCCTTATAGTACACACTTTCCCCACTAGGTGAGAGTTCTGGGACGCATCTTTATCAGTATACCAGCTGGCATTGTTGTGAGGCTGCGTTTGGCTTCAGTGAATTTTTTTGGAAGACTCTTTCAACGTATTTGCCCATTTCATGGTGGTGATTTATGAGTGCACCTGCGCACACTGCACTGAGCATTCAGCAGTTTTTTGACCAAAAATGGCCTGATCCCTGCCATTCATCCTATCTTACCCCAAGCAACTTTTTATTTGGTTCTTGGAACGAAAAAAGTCCTTAAAGGGAAACGTTTTGCCAATGTGGAAGAGGTGAAACAAAAAAATAAGCAGAAGTACTAAAAGGCATCAAAATCAATGAGGTCAAAAACTGTTTTGAGTAGTGGAAAAAACGTTTCAATAGGTGTACTGAATCAAATAGGAAGTGCTTTGAAGGTGACTTAGTTTAAACATGTCAGAATAAATACACAATTTTTTTTTATAAATTATATTTATCTTTTTCCTTCTCTGTGTCTTTGTTCATTTGGGCTGCTATAACAAATTGCCAAAGTCAGGGTAACTTATAAACTTATAAACAGCAGAAATTTATTTCTCACAGTTCTGGAGACTGGAAGTCCAAGATCACAATGCCACCAGGGTCTGGTGAGGACTCTTCCAGGGTTACAGACTTCTTATACCCTCACCTTTTGGATGGGGATAGGGAGCTCTCTTTGGCCTCTTTTAAAAGGTCAGTATTTATATTCATGACGGAACCACCCCTATGATCCAGTCAGCTACAAAAGTTCCACCTTCAAATAACATTACATTGGGCATTAGGACTTTCGGGTGCGCAAACATTTGAACTGTAGCAGGGTGTGTGTATGTGAGTGGGTGCATGTCTAGTTTTAATTGGTTCTGTCACTTACTAGCTATAGGTGGCTCCTTGAATATCTCCCTTTATGAACTTCAAAAATATTTACATATTAGCAATAAACCATAGAGTACCAATGCCACAGATTTGCTGGAAAACTCTTAAGAGATCATGTGGTAGGTCACTTTGTAAATTCTAAAGTAATACACACATGAAATACTTTTATATTTAGATGGCAGATTTAATGTTCATTTTTAAAGAACATTAAACTAGGGCTTATGTGATATAAATTGTAATTTTGTTTCTACCACTTACTGCTTTATGACCATAGGTGAATCAATTAACCTCCTTGAGCCTCTATAAGAAGGAAACTTATTTTTATGATTCATAATCATTTCAAAAAAATATTTGTTTAATTTTTCCTATTGTAATTTTAGCTAGTAGTTATAACAATAAATAAAATAACTGTTGTCACTTATTGTACATAGAATTCTAGACTAGTAAGATTGTCAAGAATCAAGATTGGCCCTGGTCCGTGTGTCTCAGTTGGTTAGAACATCGTCCTATAAACTGAAAGGTCATGGGTTCAATTCCTGGTCAGGGCACATGCCTATGTTGCAGATCAGGCTTGGTTGAGGCACGTGCAAGAGGCAACCAATCAATGCTTCTCTGTCACATCAATGTTTCCTCTCTCTCTCTCTTCCTCTCTTTTCCTCTCTCTAAAGTTAATAACCATGTCCTTGGGTGAAGATAAAAAAAGTGATGATTGTAATTAACGAAGACCAACCATAATCTAGCTGTGCATTATATTGTTATAAATATTTCATATCTTGATACAGACTTCACTCCTGCTACTAACCTTTGTTTAGAGTTTTTGCTGTCTAGGTTATTTTTATATATTATAGATGGATATGCTAATTTAATCACAGCCCCTCTTGACTTCCTGCCACCAAGGGCATGAATGTAGAATATGTGACAAAATTTAGTTTAAATTTGGGTCACAGAACAGAGTACTTACAACTGGTAATAATGATAATAGTAATTAATACTTAAATGAGCACATGCTATATTTCAGATAGACTTCTACATGGTTTACATGAATACATGATGGAATCTTCATAATATCTCTAGGAAGTAATCACTATTGTTATTTTAAATTTTACAGATGCAGAAACTGAAGGACTGTGGTGTTCAGTTCGCATAAGTAGTAACAGACAGAACCTAGACTTAACCCAAGGCAGTTGGACTTCAGAAAACCACTGTGCTTTACTAAGTGAGAACTGTGATTTAACTAGTTAAGCTAACCTGAAAATATCTGATTTTTACTAGTTCATACCTAATATGGCAATTAGTCTGGATCTTCTGCAGGTAGATTTTCAAACATTCCAGGGGTACTTGAAAGAGAACATTTAAGTAAGTATATACATTTCTCTATGTAATGGTGTCTTAATCAGCTCAGGCTACTATAACAAAATACCATAAATTGGATGCCTTATCAATAACAGGGATTTACTTCTTACAGTTCTGGAGGCTGAGAAATCCAAGATTAAGTTGCAGGTCAATTCCATGTCTGGTGAGGACCCTCTTCCTGGTCGCAGATGGCATTCTTGCTGTCTCCTCACATGGCAGAAAGAGCAGGCAAGCTCTCTGGTCTCTTCTTAAAAGGGCACTAATCCTATTTATAAAGGCTCCACCCAAAGACTGTACCTCCAAATACCATCATATTGGAGATTAGATTTCAACATATGAATGGAGGGGGCACATCATTCAGTTCATGACATATGATTTTATGGAAACATATGTTTTAAGTCATGTATCAAGCAGTGCATATAATTTGTAATTCACAAATACATATACACAATTAGAATGAAAGCAAAACAAAACTATACAACACGTTGTTATTAACAGACTCTGTGAAGTTTTGTAGGTAATTTTTCTTAAGAAAAAAAGAAGTTGTATGGAGAAAACTTCTCATATATATTTGATTTCAAAAGCTTTTCTTGTGCAAATTTTATAGGCAATTCAGATGGGTTTTGGAACAGAAACTCTGCGTTGCATCTTACGGTATAAGCTTCTTAGCTTTTGGACCTCTAGTTCAGCAATAACTAGACAGATTATTGGTTTAATAGACATATATGAGAACCTCAGGAAGTATTCTGATACAACTATACAACCACTGAGCTGTTTTTACATTAATCACTTGGTGACCTCTTGCCAAATTTTTTCTCCTCTTTACTTTCTGTGTTACCTGACCTATAGCAGGTTTATCTTCCCTATGGAGAATATTGAAGTTATTTGACACTTAATCTCAGTAATTTCTGTCAACTCAAAATCTAAAACTGCACTCTTTCCAATGTTCTTTGTCAGTGTGCCAAGACCACCCACTCCATATTTTATTAGAGATCTATTTAGCAACTTTGCTAGTGCTAGGTAAAGTTTGGGCCCATTACCAAAACCCAGTGAGGGAGGTGATTATTTCCAGATTTTTGCATATGACGGAATTGAGATTGAGAGTAGCTAGGAAACTTCCTCAAGTCATACATTGGCACAAGGCTAAAACTCTCAAAAACCAAGGATCTTCTCATTTTGAAAACCATCGCTTCTTTCCTTCAGGCTATCAATTACTCAGCTTGTTTCACGATTTCCCTCTCTGTGCTTATTTTTACAAGGCTTGGAACATGGTTAGATTTTTTATACACTAAAAAGAAGATTCAAGCTATAACATCTCTTGACTTCCTTTGACCATTAACATTGAAAGAGTAATTTATACTTTCTGTTTATAGTAGGGTTTGTAATCTGGCTTCAGCTCAAACATTATATGAAACAAATCTCTTAAAAGTTATAAGTGTGTTTATCATTGAACAATATAATCTTTGTTTCCCAGCATCCTCCCCGCTTACCTCTTTTTAGCACTTTGGCATGACTGATCTTATACCTCTAATGCACTCCTAGCCCCTAGCCTCAATGCAATTTCAAAACATTTTAATGCAAATTTCTATCTCTGTATCTACCCTCTACATGGCTCCTTAACCGATTATGTGCTTCATCCACCCAACTGCAATGTATATGCGTTTCCTGTGCTTCTGTCATCTGCCTGGGGCACTGCTTACCCCTCTCCCTTTGCCTGGCTAAATCCTATTCAATCTTCAGGTCAAAGATTCAAAGGTTTTTCCTCGGGGTTATTAAATATCCAAGGTTGAAGAATTTAGAACTTTAACTCACAAGAGTTAAATTGCATAATTAATATTAAATAATTTCTTATATTTTCTATCTTATACATGATTTTTTTTTATATCTTTTAAAAGAACAATCCTTTTAATGGCTTGTAAGTGATTCTTACAAACATTCTGTGGGTTGGAATCAGTCATATTTCTTACTACTTTCTCCTTTCTATGCAACTTATATTTACTATTGCATGTATGTATAGTGATACATTTATTTTCACTTACATCAAACTGAAGAGAAGGTAGAAAACCACAAATATAAGCTTAAACAGGATAGAGTAACAGATGTCTTAGACAGTGTTTTTGCATGCAGTGGTTTGAATTCTTATAAATTAGGAAAATGTATGATCATTCTGCCAAAGAGCTCTTGATTTTTAAAATTACAATATATTATTAAATATTTATAAAAATATTTCTACAAAAGTTAAATTCCAGAAAATAAGTAAAAATTTTTGTGAGGAAAGTTAACATAACTATAATTAAAAGACATCAAAATTGCAGGTATCATCTACTTTTAATAAGTTTATCGTGTGCTATTATTGCTTAAAACTACCTTACACATGCATTTTAATTTCACTGGGAATGGGACCTTTTGCATACCTTTGACAGCAGACAGACAAAGTCTAAGCTGTTGGGAAAAGAGACCGCGGAAGCTCCCGCTGAGTGTGCAGCAAGCTGTCCGAGTTTTACATGAAGAGGTCAGAATTTTCTTGGAGAGTCACTTTCCAAGTATAGCACACTTACAATAATTAGTATCCCGACTACTCAGGAGATGGTTGTAGACACAGCTGTTGTTTAAGGTAGCGGGTACATCAATAGCAAGGCAGTGGGTATTGATTTGTGCACTGACATCTTTCTAACCATGTCATCTGAGTGAAAGAAGCCTCAAATTAACCAATAACAAAGTGTTAGAAGTTGTAGTAGCTGCCCTCTTGGGACTTATAGTAGAAGAGTATAGATGCTCCTCCCCCATTTAGACCATCAGTCCTGCTAAAGGACTCAACAGTGACATTAAGCTGACCAGTAAGACAATGTCAAGCACACAGTAATGCTATATCCTATTTAATACGTGTTCATATGTGTATGTGCCATTTTTATATTAAGTTTCTGAATGTAAATAATATGCATATCTACAGAAATTAAATATGCATATAGGCTATCTTTTAGCTTGTATCAGAATCTCAGCACAGCTTTTAATTTTCTGTGGTCTGATATATGGTCCAGTTCATTATTAAGAAATGAAAATTAGTTTTATAATAATGGACCCAGGCAAATTTTCCCAGTTTCTTTAGTGAAGTGATTTGTAGTTTCAAGGAGCTTTATAATTGTTACTGAATATCTCTGGCTGTAGATCAGTCTGTGGATAAGACATAATGTCTTCTCTGATTATTATTAGGAAAGGTAAGAATGGTGAAGAAAAAATTTATCTGGATTACAGGCTCTGGGAGCTATCTTTTATTGCCTATTATCTTTGTCAGTTTGAATACTTTCCCAGGCAAACATGGGAGTTGAAATTAATATTTGATCCAAAGTGTGCCCCCTATTGGTGAATCTCTGTTTGCCATTGTCTCTCAGGACTCAGACTGTGCCCCAGGAGCTTGGTATCTACTATTACTTCCTCACTTGTGCTCACTGGTTCTCTGGATTGTTATTGGGTTTGGCCAATGTATGGTGGCAGCAGGAGAGTAGAAGGTAGGAGGGGAGAGTCCAGGGTATTATTCCACACTCCCCCATTCCCTTGCAAATATTGGATCTTTGGGTATGCATATCTGATTGAGACACAATAATTTAGACACAGTACTGTGACAGAACTTGACTGTGTTACTATCTGCCCTCAGGGTCTTCCTAATAAACTTTTCTGAAAGCAAAAACATTTGTTTTACAGAACTTACTGGCAGTGGATGTGTCTTCAGAAGAGGAGTGACACTAGTTGGACTATGAAACCAAAAAATATACGCCATTGGACTGGAATCTGTCACACTTCCGGTAGTAGCGCTAGCATAGAACAAGATACACAGGTCTTTATTTGTCCTTTTATATTAGAATCACATCCCCGTGGTTCTTCACAGACCCCATGGAAGCTATTCTCTGAGACCTAGTCGTCCGCATATGCACAAGAAGCCAGGTGGGCTACTGTGACCCTTATGTTAACATGAGGTGCAGCTTTGTATGTAATACTGTTAATAGCTGTAAGTATTCATTCTTCTTATTTCCTTAAAACCAGATGTTTAAGTGGAAACCATGTCTTTGATGGACTCTCATCCATCACATTTAAATTTATTTAATAGCTTTAGAAAATAACTTTTCCAGAAAGAGTGGTTTTACAAAATTTGACCCCATAAGTCTCAATTCCAAGAGGGATAAAACCTGGTGGTATACTTAAGCAGCACTTTGAGCCCAGAGAGACCTGGCACATTAAACTAATAAAAAATGACTGTAAAACCATTTGTAAACATGAAGTGCCATATAAATGCTTATTAATAAGCATTTTTCCTTCAATTTATATTTATTTTTATTCCAAGATGCCTCTTAAAAATGCATTATGGTTTATTGTGTATAATGTCTTTTGAACAAATTGTATTCAGGGCATTTCAGAGAGTTAAATACATGTCAGTATGTGGCATAAATTACAGAAGGATACTTTGAATGGTAAATGAATTAGTGCCTTCAGTCATAAGGCCAGAGAGAAGTGGGTTGTGTAAGCGTCTGGTTTGAAATATCTAGACTCCCTGGAACCAACATTGCAAATCCCAGCAGGCCAGCTCTGTCCTTCATCCTTCTGAGATAAGAGTCTTTTTTGGTTAACAGTCTGTTGGTTTTCTGAATGGTCCTTTAGAACTGTAGACATGTTTGCTCTGTGAGAACATTTTAAAGAGTCAAGGCAAGGGAAAAATTCAAAAGGATTTAAGCAGAACTAAGGTATCGTTTTATGGGGGCAGTATTTTAGTGGTGAACACAGCAGGAGTGAGAGCTAAAGAATATTTAAGATTTTAAAAAAGAAAGGAGTTAGTATTAGTTTCATCACTATTACTGACCTTGAGATCTGTCTTTAAGTGTGGGAAATGGATTCCAGCATAACAATAGATATCGCAGCAGCATGGAATTGACCTACACTACATAATTGATATTTTGGATTGCCTTATGGGTTTTTAATGAAACATTAATTTGAATCCATAATGAAAAGCATTTATTCTCTAGACTAAATTTACAAGATGTTAAATATGAAGCAGAAGAATAGAGCCCTATAATGTAATATAAACTATACAAGTCACATTTGAACGGTGGCCTCCTAAAAACTTGGGCATTGTACTTCTAAGTGGCGATTTTCAAGTTTCCATGGGCTCCAGAAACTCTGCTGAGTGTCAAACATATTATTATGAGAAAGCAGAATTGGCATAAATTAACACGGGGAGGGGACTCTAATTGTTCCTAGAAAATGGCTTGGATTGGATTTTTTTCAGATTCTTATTGGGGTTATGAGGATTCTCATAGCAGAAATCAAAACTAGAAGTGGAGATGCCCCAGGTCGCCCCCCTTCACTTTGAGACTCTGTGCACACCCTGGTGGCAGTAAAGAGCTAGAATGATCAAGGTGTACCTTCAAATTTCATTGTCAGATTTTGGTTGACTGTTGATTGTGATCAACCATTTAAGGAAAAAAATTTTTCCCTTAAAGCTAGTATTTGATACTTTATTTCTCTGTGACACTTGTTTAAATATACCTCTTATAGCTTCCACTCTTTCTGAATGGCCCCTCTACTCTTTGCAAAAAGATCATATAAACAATACATAGTACTGACAAGGTGGAACAACTATCAACCTGCCCAAGGCAGAGTAAATTCACAGAAATAAAATAGAAACATAAGACCAACCTCCCGACTTTCACTAAATACCTTTCCACTATAATGCAGGTATATGTATAGACAACCTGAAACAGTGTGACTATTACGTCTAAGTCTATGTAAATAAAGAAGAATCATATTATCAATTCATCAGATACCTTTCTTTAACTTTATACGTAGACAGTGCTTGCTGTTTTTCAAAATTCAAGATTCTTCTCTATCAGGAAGGCTTGCCTAGCTCACCTGCCTGGTTTAGATCCCCTTCTGTGTTTCTAACACTATCCATGTTTCCCTCTTGTGTCTTGTGTCAGACCTAGCAGTCATTATCAGCTCTCCATCTGTCTTTCTCCTCCACTTTGTATCCTCAGTATGCTGTGCGCCAAGAGCAATGCTCTCCAATAGAAAGATTTGATACTGTTTTAATTAATAAATTAATATTTTTCAAGATTGTTCCTGGTTCCTCCTTCCCACCTCCCTACTCCACATGCACATGCTGGATGATCCCCTACATTTGTGTGTGAATGTGATGGAATATCACTCCTGTAATTGTTACAAATTAATTTTGAGTTAATAAAAAAGGGAGATTATTCAGGTGGGCCTGACCATAGAATGCAAGTTCCATGTGGGCAGGAATTTGTTGTTGTGATTCATTTATCTTTCAAATCCATATGACAGCAGTCTGTATTTGGAGAATGAACAATGCATGTATGCGTGCATTAATGAGTAAGTAGAAAACACATTCAACATGTCTACAGCTTGTTTTGGTTGCTATAATATACACTAGAACTAGATAAATAAGTCAAAAGCAATATCCTTATCAATACAAATCATCCTAATATATATACCACAGGTTCTGACTGGAACCAAGGGAGAAGACTGGATCAAACCCCATGGATAAGTGTAGAGTAGTCTTCTTACTTATCGGGGATACCATGGAGACAATTTATTTGCTCTATGATGGCTAATTTATATTTTTATGTTGTATCACAAAAATATCATTAGCCAATAATTTTGAATTTTCAACTTGTGCTAGCTTTTTCATGACTACTTATTAGGTAACTAAGTTCATTTAAGCTACAGATTTCCTGGTCAGGTGGGAAAAGTGAAGGACATTTTTTTTTTAATCTAAATGGAAAAAATGACACAAAGGTAAGATATAGCAGAGATAGGAGCCTCAACTAGCTGTATGTCTACAGAATATTTCATTAATATAAATGCTTAGATTTTATTTCTTATGAAATTTAATATTTAAAATGTAAAGAGCTCAATAATGAGAACTGACACTTTGCATGTAGCTTTACTTAGTAAGAAGCAAATGATTTTCAAAATATAAGTGATTAATAACATAGAGAAATATATACCATTTCAGACTTTATAGCCAGAGAAAACTGGGAAGAGTTAAAGAAGTATTTTATGCTATGATAAAATAATTTTCAAAATTTTTGGAGGAAAGATAGATACTGTCTCATAACTGGTACTCTAAACAATAAAATAAATAAAAAGTTTGAGTTTCAAAAAAATTAGAGTTTCAAGTTATCTTTAGAAGTAAAGTTTGATATGAACAGAGAATACCTAAATTAGCCAATGCTTTTTTGTAGGGGATTTTTATCTTGAATTTAGATTTTGAATTGTGTGTACAACATAGACTAGGGAGCATGAAATTAAAGACAGACATTAAAGAATCTCATGGTTTAAGAAATATACCCAGATACCAATATCAAAAGACAATAAAAAGGAATACATTGGTAATTTAGAAAAAGAAAGCAGGCAAAGAAGACACAGACGCAAGTGTGGGGGCAATGTTGTAATCCAAGTGTTTTTGGATTATAAAACAAACAGTAGTTCTATACCAATTATATCTCAATAAAGTTGAAAAAAAAAGACATTTTGAACTCATATATTCCTGTTTATTCTGCCAAGAAGAACGTTCTGCAGATTTAAGAAGATTAACACAAACATTAATGAAAAAACCTGAAGCCCTAGATTATGTGTGAAAGTATAAGAAACAATTTACTATTCTACAGTGTTGACAACTCCAAGCTCAGAAAACTTAATGCTAGTTTACTGAGAGAACCGTTCAATGAGATTCTTGAGCTACTGCTCATCATCTCACATTTATCAACTCAACACTTACTAAATAAATACCTACTATATGCTTTAAAGTCAAACATGTATTTCCAGATCAGCTAAGGAAAAAGAATAGGTCATTGCCTGAAATGTTCAAAGCAGATAAAGTAGAATAAAACATGGGACAATATGACCAATTAAGAGAACTACATATAATTTTCTGTGGGTGCTGTAGGAATAACTGTAAGAGGATTTTCAATTGACCATACCTTGTGTAATCTTCTCCTGAAGATGGGCCAGTCCTGTCACCTACATCTATAGAATGCAGCAAAACAATGGAATAATGGAATGTTGGAATGGAATAATGGAATTAAATAATGGAATGTCATTCCCCCAAATATGTTGCATTATATGGCAAAAGTGAAGGGATTTTGCAGATGCAATTAAAGTCCCTAAAGTTGATTTTTAAGTATATTGTATTGATTATGCTATTACAGTTGTCCCAATTTTTTTCTTCCATTTATCCTTCCTTGGCCCTGCACCACCCCTCACCTTCCAGCATTTCCCCCACCTTAGTTCATGTCCATGGGTCATACATGTAAATTCTATGGCTTCTCTGTTTCCTATACTATCCTTAAGTACCCCTGTCTATTTTATGCCAACCAATTATGCTTCTCATTCCCCATATATTTGTTCCCCCCAACCTCCCCTTCTCCCTCCCCCCGATAACTCTCCATCTGATCTCTAGATCTGTGAATCTGTTCCTGTTCTAGTTGTTAGCTTAGTTTTTGTTTTTGTTTTTTAGGTTCAGTTGTTGACAACTTGAGTTTGTTGTCATTTTATTGTTCATAGTTTTTGATGTTCAATTTCTTAGATAATTCCCTTTAACATTTCATATAATAAGGGCTTGGTAATGATGAACTCCTTTAACTTGACCTTATCCAGGGAGCACTTTATCTGCCCTTTCATTCTAAATGATAGCTTTGCTGGATAGTGTAATCTTGAATGTAGGTCTTTGCCTTTCCAAAGCCTTTCATGACTTTGAATACTTCTTTCCAGCCCCTTCTTGCCTGTAAGTTTTCTTTTGAGAAATCACTTGATCGTCTCATGGGAACTCCTTTCTAGGTAACTGTCTCCTTTCCTCTTTCTGTTTTTCAGATTCTCTCCTTATCTTTAATCTTGGGTGACTTAATGATGGTGTACCTTGGTGTGTTCTTCTTTGGGTCCAACTTCTTTGGGATTCTCTGGGCTTCCTGGACTTCCTGGGAGTTTATTTCCTTTGCCAGATTGGGGAAGTTTTTCCTTCAGTATTTGTCCAAATAAATTTCCAATTTCTTGCTTTTCCTCTTTTCCATCTGGCACCCCCATGATTCAGATGTTGGAGCACTTAAAGTTGTCCCAGAGGTTCTGGAGACTCTCCTCATTTATTTGAATTCTTGTTTCTTCATTCTGTTCCAGTTGGATATTTATTTATTCCTTTTGTTTCAAATCATTGATCTGAGTCTCGGTTCTCTTCCCTTCACTGTTGGTTCCCTATATATTTTGCTTTATTTCACTTTGTGTAGCCTTCATTTCTTCCTTCATTTTGTGACCTTCTCAATCAATTCTGTGAGTGTCATGATTACCAGTGTTTTGAACACTGCATCTGATAGGTTGTCTATCACCTCATTGCTTAGCTCTTTTCCTGGAGTTTTGCTCTGTTCTTTCATTTGGCCACATTTCTTTTTCTTGGTGTACCCACATGGTCTGATGCCTTGCTGCAGGTCCTCTCTGCCCACCTGGCTGCCCATCTCCACCCTTCCTACCAGTCTGGATGAATGTTTGTTAATTCTGTGGTTGTCAGAGTTCCATGCAGTTTGCTATTCTGGCAGTTGTGGTTGTTTATTCTTTTTAAATTGATTGTTACCCTTCTTTTGGTTGTGCAAGGAAGTGAAGCATTTCTACCTATGCTTCCATCTTGGCCAGAACTTCCTAGATCATCTGATTTTTAAAACTAATTTAAAAGGAGATAATTCCGGGTGGGCTTGATCTAATCAGGTAAACCCTTTAATAAAAACAAACAAAGAAAGAAAAACAAAAGCATCCCTGAAATCAAATATTCAGAGCTTCAAAAACTCTCATCTGATGGCCTTGAAAAAACAAGGTGCTATAAGTTATACAGATACAAAGAAAAGAATTCTACCAACAATCACAGAGCATTTGCATTCAGATCCTTCCCTAATCAATTTTCCAGATGAGAATGCAGCCCAAGCAACACTTTGATTTTAGATTTTTGGGATGTTTTAAGAGCAATGGGTGCTATAGATTGATTGTAAAAATTGCCCAAATCAATCCTCTCCTTGTTTTCACACCCTTTGCACTGTGACTCTGAATAATTTTTCATTATGTAAAGTTTATTTTCCATTCTTTGAGTCTTATCTGCATCGTGACCTGATTTAATTGATAGAATGAAGCAGATGAAATGTTGTGCCATTTCCAAGTCTCCTGTTTTCCTTCTTTGATTCCTGCTGTTACTGTGAATGCAAGTCTGAGCTCACCTACTGGAGGATGAGTGATCATGTAGAACAGAGCCCTGCTGTCTCAGCTGAGGTTAGACTAGGCCAGCCTACAGACAGCTGCCCATGACATGTGTAAGGAAGCCTAGCCAAGATGAGCAGATCTGCCCGAGTGACCAAGAGCTTAAAATGTTTTTGAAAATTCACTTAACCACAAGCTCAGTAATATTTGTTTGTATAGTAAAATTGACAAAAATTTAATAACCTTAAGCAGTGAACTAAAAAAATGAAAAATATTTCTTATTCACTTTTAGGATGCTTAATTAAAACAGCATTCTATCTGAGAACTACTGTTAATATGTGGGCATTGATTAAATTATTTTTCTGGAAAAGAGTGCATGTGATGATGGGAATTTGAGACCATATCCATGTAGAAATATATTTTTAAACCTAATAAGAAAGTAGAGGCAATAAAATCACATCTTATTTATACTTTATTATGGAAAAGAAAAATTTTAATATTTTTAATGTGGCTAAAGACCAAGTATTTTTAACCTATGAGTGGAAATTCCAATAGAAAAGTATTGGCTCAGTTGAAGGGATAATATTATGACCCTTAGAAACCAGTGCTTCCCACAGGCTGGACTTTTGCAAGTCTGGGATTTTTGTTTCTCATACTCTCACTGGGGCTGAGACCAGGGATTACTGCTCCCATGACATTGGTAGAAGTAATGTGCTGAATAGAGGATAAGACTAGATGATTTCTAATACTATTTAAAAATCCAAGAATGGTTTTTAGTTTGTATCTTGAAACTTAAGTTTAATTATGTTAACATTGCTCCTGATATTACAATTTATTTTTGTATTTTCTAAACTCTTACAGTTTTAGCTATGTCCATAAAATTGGTATAATAGAAGCTTGGAAATGATTTCAATATAGACTGTTTCCTGAAGTGCAATAATATTGTCAGGTCTGACCATTGGAGTTTTATGTTCAGAATATACCGTGAGTACAATATGCAGAATAGTCACTTATTTTAGAGTATGACTTTCTTTCTGTCTTTTTGTAATCCAAATACATATATCAGAACAGACACTTGTATTTTTAAAGAACCCTCAACAAAGTATAGCAACATGCATTCAGATTTCATTTTAAACAGAATAAATAGATCATGAATATTTATGTGGTTTGGAAAGACTTATATTCTACACTCTGTATTGCCGAACAAAATAATTATGCAAAGATAGTTTCACTTAAAATTACAAATGCCATATTTTAGTTTGTGTTCAACAATTTTAATGCATATTGATAATGGAAGGAAATGGCTTTTATTTAAAAACAATACATTTAAGTTGGAAAAATGCCATTACAGCATACTTTAAAATGTTAAAATGGCTGGAATTGTGTTAGGGTAAGAGCTAACGAAGGTCCAAATGCTAAGTGATGTTTAAGAACTAGATGTAATTGCCTCTTTTGAAGATAATATACTTCTAAGAATTAGTCTGATAAGCCCTTATGCTTCAGTTTATGCATTTATTGTGTTTAGCCTTGTCCATTTTGACCTGCACGTACAATAAAGTGCAGGAGGAATTCCAAATAGAGGTTATTATGGGTTAGGAGCTGAGTAACGTATTTGTAATAGGGAATCATTTGAATGGCGATTTAGTTACTTTATCTTTTCCTATTGTAGATCATACAATTAATGTTTAAAAAATGAGTTTGCATTCATAATGTCTACATAGCACTCTGCTAGGCACGTGGAGATGAAAAAAGCATATGACAAGAAAGGGGATAAGAACCTGCCTATGAAATAAATAGGTAACAACACAAAGAACATATATGTATTTTACTAAAATACAGAATATTTAGCAAGATACCAAAGTTCTCACATTATGGTAAATAGAAAACTTAGGTTTAGGAATCAGATGGACTTATTTCAACTTTAGGCTGAACTACTACAACTTTAGCTCTGTGTTCTTGCACAGAAGTTTTAATGTCTTTGAACCTCATTTCCTATGTTTGTAAAATGTGCATGTAAAGTATTTGTTATGAAGGAGAACTTCTTCGATGCTAGTCCTCTCACTTTGTCACCTCACCTCAATGAGATGTCACCTTTGCCAGGTCCAATGTGCCGCTGCACATTTGGCATTTGCAATTCACGTTCCCTCGGTATCACTATCAAAACCTGAAAACATCTATTCAACTATCCTGCTACTGAAAACTATTTTCCACTCCTCACTTATGTCTACAGGCAATGTTGTAAGTACAGCTTTTTTTCAGTAAGTATATTATATATTTATGGAAACCTTTGGGTAGGATTGGAAATGTTTTCACTATCCTGGTATAAAGGAAAAATCTTCAATTATTGACATTAATGTTTGTGAAAAAAAGAACTTGAGGAATAGTTTTTTTTTCTTCCTAACTATACTCCTGAAATATGGGGAAAGCTATATTTTATCTCAAAGATTTAATCTTTATTCCAATTAAGGATAGTTTTTAAGATTAGCAAAGCACACAGGGATCATTTGGCCCAGCCCTCTGCTTTCAAACTGGTGATTCATCATTATGGCAATTCTCAATGGAAGCAACTGAGATGACATTGGAAAGAGGAGTGAAGGTGAAGGATCCATAAAAGAATTCAAATAGCATTTATCAAGCTATAATATGAAGTTACATTAGGATGTTCCAGGTTGTGTACATTGTTTGTATGTTTGATCTCAACAAATTTTTAACACTTTTTTCAAAAATTAAAGGAACTTCTGTTCTTCTAGTCTGAAGATTTTTCTATCGAGCTGTTAAGGTGCTACAGGCTTCTTACAAAGCAGGATAAATTATCACAGTTTTTTGTGGCAGGAATGAAGATCTATCCACCAATTCTATTTCTTTATCTTCCTGAAGAAGAAATGAAATTACACAAATAAACTATATTCTCCAGACTCTCTTGTCATTAGTTGTCCATGTGACTACATTCTAAGCAACAGAATGCAAGCGGAGGTGGTAGTTGTCACTTCTGTGCTTCTCTAGAACAGCTCGTACAGGGCTTCCAGACTCTGTCCATTGTACCAGGCTGGAAAGGGGACAACTGATCCCCTCGGGTGCAGCTTGTTACAGGTAGAAATACTATATAAAAATGGCTTTGGGATGACAGCCACCTCATTGGTAAGATCAGCATTAGATTCTTAATGAGTAAAACATAAATATTTTATTAACTGATATTTTTATGGTTTAGTTATTACAGCTGTTAGGTTTACTTTATCTAATCCATGAAGTTTAATATCTAAGACAAATGTTATGGAGAAGCATTTATGCTTTATTATCCTATTTGTTTAAAAATACTTGTTTTAGATATGTGTGTATTTATTATATGCACTACAGGACTGGCAAAATAGGTTTACAGTTGTCCATACAGAAAATAATACAATAATTAATAAATAATAATACAAGAATAAACTCTAGGTTTTGTGTAAACACAACTGTAAACCTACTTTTTCCCACCCTGTACATATTAATATATGAATAATTCATGCATATAGATATTTATTTTATCTCATATATTAACTCATGCATTAATATGTATTATAAATCATGCCTATATCATACAGATAGGATTGACAAGAATCAAAGGGAAGAGGCCAAATTATTGCACTGTGAAACTACAAGATGTACTTGCAATATTGGAAAAGAGCATTTCAAACATATGGAAGTATTACATGAGAACAAAAAAGTATTTGTGATATTGGATAGAAGGACATCTCAAACATTTAGTGTGGTGCCGTGAGGAATGGCAAGTCACTGAATGATACCATCAAAGTTATTTGTTAGACTGGACAAGGCAAACATTTCCTACATGAAGCAAACAATGGGTAAAAGGGTAAGGGGGAATCGTGAAAATCACTACCAATTCTCTCTAGCAGAGGCATTAGAAGTTGTTTGGTATGAATTTGTACTAGCATTAAGGATTTCAGAAATAAGGGTCAAAATGAGAGAGATCTTGAATTAATACTATGGATATAGAAAAAAATAGAGAAGAGGGAATTTGAAATATGCTATTAAAACTATCAGGCAAAGATCAAGGTTTTATTAAAAGGCAATCCTGTGTGGTGTTAAAACCTTGAGAAAAATGCGTTGATAAGAAAGACAAATGACATTGAAAATATTATCTGAACTTGTTAGTGCAATAAAAACTATTCCAGTCACTAATGTATCTTGGCCTTGGCTTTCATATGTTAAAATAATTAATTCTTATCCTCAAGGATGTGTCTGGACATTAAAACATTCAATTGTTTGCAAAATCATTATTATAGATGAATATTCTTGGAGTTTTATAATGGGAATTTACTGTAGTCTTTTCACACAAAATGATCAATGTATTTCATTCTGGAAAAAAATTAAGGTACAATGAACACATGAATAAGAAACAATGTAGCTATTAGTGAAGAATATTTGTCTTAGAGCCAATTACCCTTGGAATCGACTGAGTTTCTGCAGCAATGGTTGTGATTTCTGAAATCATTTGCTTTTTGTTTGTGAGCTTCAGTTTCATTTCTGATCTCTAAAATGTAATGAGAGTTTCTGTCTCATAAGTGGTTATGATAAAAGTGAACTAATAGCCTTGGCTGGTGTATCTTGGTGAATTGAGCACAGGATCGATTTCCAGTCAGGGCACACGCCTGGGTTGCAAGCTAGGTCCCCAGTAGGGGGCACAGGAGAGGCGACCACACATTGATATTTCTCTACCTCTCTTTCTCCTTCCCTTCCCCTCTCTCTAAAAATAAAAAATAAAATCTTTAAAAAAATGAATATTTGTAAAGTGATTGGTTATATTAAGCCAGGTACAGATTAATCTCTAACAAAATTACTTAAAGGCTTTATATACTGGACATTTTCGTCTGTTCTTCCAATGGAAGCCTCAGATAAGGTTCTGTGTCTTTTACACAGATACATGTTTACCTGTGTATCTAGATGATTATTAACTTTTGTTTATGTGTACCTTTGTGTATGTATACATATATGCATTTGTCAGCTCTATGTACATATACATGTTTATATAAACAAAGAGCAAGAAAAACTTGGATGCTGAGTTTACAGATATATGCATAAGGACATAAAGCAAATAGGTGCTAGCATAAGAATTTATAGAGGTAAACAAGGGAAGCCAACTATTGTTGGGAACAACAACATAAATATTTAATGCATAAGTATTAAGCATTAACATTCTGATTCTGAGAATTAAATATTTTCAGATCCTAAGAATTAAGTCCTCAGAACACATATAAACCTGAAATATTCAGGTGGTTGAAGGGGCCATCTTCTCACTTATGTATTCACTCTAATGTGCAGATATATGGCGATTGACTTAATAAAATCTCCTAAGGAAAATTCCAAAAACTGTATGTATCATTAGTTTTTGGTATGGTGCAACTTCACTTAACATCCACTTATTCATTTTAAAATCAGATTGGTATGTCATCTCACTTTATTTTCTAAGGCTGCCATAATTATAAAACCATCATATATGGAGAGAAATTAAAGATTAAAATACCATAAAATACTTGATATTATTATTATTATTGATATAATACCAAAGACACTGGTTCCATAAACTTATAGAGCATATTTGTCAAGTACCCATATATAATCATAAATACAAAGCAGTAACCACAGTGGAAGGAGAAGCAAGATGGTTAGATGTTTATATTTCAAAAAAATACTGAAAAAATTGGCAAGAGTTCCATTCAGAGCCATAAACATAATATTTAAGAGATGGAAAATATGTCGCATGAAGACAGGATAAGGGAGTTAAAGTGGTTCTGTCTATAATAGAAAAGAATAAAAATTGGTTAAACTTCAGTATATAAAGAGGGTTTATCAAAGGATTGCCATAATCTACATGTCTTATTAAAAAGTAGGAATTGACATGAAGAGAAGTTTGGATAAATGGAGGAAAGATCATTCATGACAGGATCAATACTGGATAGAATAACTATAGAGAGCAATCCAAACTTATTTTTGATTTTATATATGTATGTATGTATGTATGTATGTATGTATGTATGTATGTATCTATCTATCTATCTATCTATCTATCTATCTATCTATCTATCTTTTATTGGTCTATCTTCTATGCACATGTTTTGGGTTTTCTGTTGGAAAATCAAGAACTAGACCAATTTATCTCTGAATCGCTTCTAGTTCTATCATTTTCAGAATAAATAAATATATTTTCCAATTTCCATCACATTCTTTCTTCTAAATCAGTGAGATAAGTGGCATCTGAATTTATCATAGCTAATAACTTCTTATAAATATTTTAAGTACCTACACTGACTTTGTGTGTGGCTTATAAATTCTCTGATGATTATACTAGTTTTACCTATCAGTTTTTATAAGGTTATAGGGTGAAATGAAGTAATGTAGAAATACACATTCAAAATAGAGGGGCCTCTACATTAGAACTATGTAAGATAAAACGAAAAGAGTGATTATTATAAATATAGTAAATATTATTCTATGCATTTGTTTAGCCTCCTTGAAAGTGAATAAGGCAATCAAGAGAATCTGAAACATGGACTAAAATAGAATATATATGGACTAGAAAGATAGGGTACCTATGTCTGAAGTGATTTATTTTTAATAATATATGATAATTATCATATTTGAAATTCAAAATTATCCAGCTCTGTCTTGATTGACTTGAAATGGTCAACAGGCAATCAACAGAAACAGACAATTCAGTTAGGGCAACTAATTGATTTGAGGAATTTTCATTTCAATAATGACCTTGAGTCCTTGCTGCCTGCAGTGCCCTCAGATCATGTCATGGGACTCTAGTAAAGATCTATCGTCAAATCAATTACAAAAAGCAATGGAACATCTGATCCTTCCCTTGAAATTAACTAGTGAAAGTAGGTCAGCACACCTTCAATGACACAATGAATTATTAGGTTCCAAATGGTCCAGGAAGGAAAGAATTAGTGATTTATAGATAATATTTAAATGGGAATTGAGTATTTCTGGGACTAGACATGTAGCAATGATCATAAAAACTACCCAAAACTTAAATTTATTAAAATAATTTATTTTTTTCATTGTAGCCAGGAAGAGTTTTCTTCTCACTGTCTTCAATATCCACAACTATAATTCTGGGAAGCTGCCTATATATTGAGATTATTGCTTTACTAGTGAAAAGTAAAACTGTGAGTACACAGATTTCTCAATTTTTATTACTATGTAGAGAAAATTATAATATATAGCCTATTAATATATAATAGGCTATATTTAGGTATATTATAAATGTACCCATTATTTATAGGTACATTATACTTATATTTACATCTATGTATAAATATAAATATATATGTTATTTAAATAATAGTTACAATTTATATATATCAATAAGTAAAAATAAATAATAAGTACAATTTCCTGTTTCCAAAAAAATCCATTTTCTTTTTTCTTTTTCTTTTTTATTTTTAAGTATATTTTATTGATTATGCTATTACAGTTGTCCCATTTTTCCCTCCCCTTTACTCCTCTCCACCCTGCATCCCCCCTTCCACTAGCACTCCCCACCCTTAATTCATGTCCATGGGTCATACATATAAGTTCCTTGACTTCTCTATTTCCTATAACTATTCTTAACCTCCCCCTGTCTATTTTGTACTGACCAATTATGCTTCTTATCCCCTGTACCTTTTCCCCCAGTCTCCTCACAGCTGATAATCTTCCATGTGATCTCCATTTCTGTGAATCTGTTCCTGTTCTAGTTATTTGCTTAGTTTGTGTTTGTTTTTGTTTTTTAGGTTCAGTTGTTGATAGTTGTAAGTTAGTTGTCATTTTACTGCTCATAGTTTTGATCTTCTTTTTCTTAGATAATACCCTTTAACATTTCATATAAGGGCTTGGTAATGACGAACTCCTTTAACTTGACCCTATATGGGAAGCACTTTATCTGCCCTTCCACTCTAAATGATAGGTTTGCTAGATAGAGTAATCTTGGATGTAGTTCCTTGCTTTTCATGACTTTGAATACTTCTTTCCAGCCCCTTCTTACCTGTAAGGTTTCTTTTGAGAAATTTGCTGATAGTCTATATGCGCACTCCTTTCTAGGTAACTCTCTCCTTTCCTCAAGATTCTTCCCTTATCTTTAATCTTGGGCAATTTAATTATATGTGTCTTGGCATGTTCCTTCTTCGCTCTCACTTCTTTGGGACTCTGAGCTTCCTGGACTTTCTGGAAGTCTATTTCCTTTGCTAGGTTTGGGGAGTTTTCCTTCACTATTTGTTCAAATAAGTCTTCAATTTCTTGCTCTTCCTCTTCTCCTTCTGGCACCCCTATGATTCAGGTGTTGAAACATTTAAATATGTCCTGTAGGTTCCTAAGCTTCTCCTCAGTTTTTTGGATTCTTGTTTCTTCATTCAGTTCTGGTTGGAGGTTTATTTCTTCATTCTGCTCCAAACCGTTGATTTGAGTCCTAGTTTCCTTCCCTTCACTGTCAGTTCCCTATATTCTTTTCTTTATTTCACTTTACATAGCCTTTACTTCTTCCTTTATTTTGCATCCATACTCAATCATGTCTGTGAGCATCCTGATTACCAGTATGTTGAATTCTTCACCTGATAGGTCAGCTATCTCTTCATCACTTTAGTTGTATTTTTTTCTGGAGCTTTGATCTGTTCTTTCATTGGGCCATATTTTTGTTTTTTTTTTTTTTGTCTCAGCATGCCTGTTACGTAGTAAGTGGTGGAGCCTTAGGTATTTGCCAGGTTGGGGCAACCTACTTCACTGTGTTGTTGTGCTGTATGTGGGGGACAGGTTCAAGAAGGAACAATGTCACTTGCTCAACTCTTGCCCTGCTTTCAGTCACTCCCCCTGCTACTCACAAGTAAATTAGGCCTTTCTGGTGTTGATTCCCAGGTGGGTGGGTTTGTGTACATTATAGGATCCTGTGGGTATCTCCAGAAATCTCTCCTGTGAGACCGGGAGATTGTCCCACCACAAAAACCTCCACAGGTTTTTACTGCTAGAGATTTTGAGGCTTTAGTTTCCCATGCTGGAACCCTGGGTTATGTGGTCTATCTTTCTCCCAAGTTGTTTCTCTTGGTTTATCCACATGTGAATGTGTGGCCACCTGGTCCACCAGCCACCACCTTGCCACACATCTATCTGACCTGCCTGCCTGTCTCCACCCCTCTTGCCATTCTAGATGAATGTTTCTTCTTTAACTCCTAGCTTGTTGGACTTACATAGAGTTCTATTTTCTGGAAGTTCTGGTTATCTTTTGTTTTTAAATTTGTTGTTGTCTTTCTTTTGGTTGTGCAAGGAAGCAAAGCATATCTACCAATGCCTCCATCTTGGCCAGAAGTTCTCCCAATTTTCTTATTTGACTGATAGTTTAGATTGTTATTATGTTTTATCTAGACCCTTTAGTCTTTGTCTTTTAATTATCTAGCACTTAGACTTATTCTTAATAATAAGTTATGTTTTATATATTTTTGTAGACAATATAAATTGCAATGTACTTATATTGTAAATGGCTATATTAAATGTTTAATTCAAATATTACATTAAAAATAATTTTGTTGGAGTCCATGTAAAATGCAAATACTTATAGTACTGTTGTCTATGTAAAATTTTATCCTCATGACTGCAAAGTGGCAATTAAACAGGTGGGCTCAGGACTTCAGACCTTGCCTTACCCCTAATTGAATTGTGTAGCCTTGGCTTAACTCTTTCCACACCTCAGTTTCATCATATATGGAATGGTGTTAATGATAGCCTTTGTCTCATAGATTTTTGTGAAGATGACATTTGAAAATCTATATGAAATGGTTAGCCAATATCTGTGATGTACTGAACAATTTTAGCTATGATGATGATTATAGAGTTCACTAATATGTATTCCTCTGTTAAATTATTAAATATTCCTATTCAATGAACTATAAGCCTTAGAAGTAGTATTACAGTATATTTGATTTAATAATACGTGGAGTTTAGTTTTTATTTTTTTGACCATTGTCATCTTCTAATTATTTTTTATTTTTATGTTTAACAGTTCTAATTATTTCCCCCTTTGCCTCCCTCCATCCAGCCTACCCCCTACTTCCATATCAATCTCCACCTCATTGTCCATGTGTACGGGTCCTTCATATATGTTCCTTGACTAATCCCTTCACCTTCTTTCAAACAGTCCTCCCCTCTTACCTCTCTCAATGATGCTATGTTTCTGGTTCTACTTTGCTGATTAGTTTATTTTGTTCATTAGATTCCTCTTATAGGTAAGATCATATGGAATTTGTGTTTCACCAGCTGGCTTATTTCACTTATCATGATAGTCTCTAGTTTCATCTACACTGTTGCAAAAGGTAGGGATTCCATCTTCTGCTGCATAGAATTCCATTGTGTAAATATACCATGATTTTTTAGTCTACTCATCTACTGATGGGCACTTTGGATGTTTCCAACTCCTGGCTATTGTAAATAGTGCTGCTCTGAACATAGGGTGCATAATTTCTTTTGAATTGGTATTTTAGGATTATTAGGGAATAGTCCTAGCAGTGGAACCACTGGGTCAAAATATAGTTCCATTTTTAATTTTTTGAGGAAATTCCATACTGTTTTCCACAGGGGCTGCACCAGTCTGTATTCCCACCAACAGTGCACAAGGTTTCCCTTTTCTCCACATCCACATCAGCACTTGTTGGTTGATTTATTATTGATAACCATTTTGGCAGGTGTGAAGTTATATCTCATTGTGGTTTTAATTTTCATCTCTCAAATGGCTAGTTTAATTTTCATCTCTCAAATGGCTCTCAAATGATGTTTAACATTTTTTCACACGTCTGTGGGCCATAGTTTTCTTTTACAATTTTGGTGACGTCATTAATTGGCTTACCAAACTATTTTTTGAAATTTTATGTAGTACCTAGTATAATATTATGACTTTGTTTATGTTATGGTTTAACTGAATTACTATATCCTTTGATGTGTGCTAATAGTATAAATTACTATATGATATTTTTTAAAGGATAAACTGCCTTCAAAAACATATTCCTAAAGTGCCAAATTTCACATTTTTATGCTCAATGAGATTAATGAGTTTTATTTTTTGTTAACACAGACTCTTCTTTTTTTGTTAATGGAATAAGAAGTTAGACATAGAAAATCATCTCTCAGTGTGCTCAGAAATTTGTCACACCTCCTTAATAGAACAGATCTTTTTTATCATTTTTTATTTCTGGGCTTTCTAGCACTAGCATTGTAGTATTCTCAAGGTAGGATCAGAAGGCTGAGAGGAGAATGGACCTTTATTCAGCGTCTTTCCCTCCCTGTCTTAAAAAATGACCCAAGCTGACAAGGATCTCTCAATTCAGCCTAGCTTTGTGCTCAGTCTAGTTCTCACTTTAAGAGCTGTAAGATGCTGGAGGGTGTCACACAAGGCCCCGTGGAGTGTTGTTCTCTTCTGAGATCTTGAAATAAAATGTGGCTCTTATCTTTACAGCCTTACTGGATTAAAGGTCAAAGTGGGGAGAAAGCTCTTTAGATTCTTGTGAAGAATCAGGAAGAAAGAGAAATAAAGAGTAGAACAATATTCCACATCAACATGAGTTAACCATAGGAACTTACAATTTAGGTATTAAACTTTGAATGGATGTTTGGAGTAGCAGTAATTATTATGAAATGTGAAAATATGGAAGGAAAAAGACAGAAATGGACACACTTTTTCACCTTGTCCCAAGAAAAGCAATTCTTATTTGGCCAGCAATTAAAGACCTAACAATCGGGAAATGTAGACATAAATATATACACCCTCATAATAATAAAATATTTCAATGACATTTGAAGGTAGTAGCAGAGTTGTAACAGGTAATGCATAAGATAATTAGCTATTACATGCTAATTACTCGATGGATTCAAAGGCCACACAGCATTTCAGGTACTTGAACTCTAGGTTTAGCTGAAAGGTTCCATTGGGAAAGGATAGGGTTGGTGAATAAAACCTTGATGGCTGCCAATATATATGAATTAAACCTATAGTTTCTGTTAAAATGCATAAAAGTGTTTCAGGTGGTATTAAACAAAATTTCTTCTGCAATATACAGCAAAATTAAAGTTGAGGCCATGAAGAATGTGGTAAGCAGTAAACCAAGTCAATACATTGTCTAGGCAACAGTGGTTTAACATTTCAAAGAGAAAACAGTAAAAGAAAAAGAAAATTCTTGTGCTCCAGGACTGCATGGGATGGCACATAGTAATTGGAATAAACACACAACTAGAGAAATGTCATCAAGGACACTTGTACTCAGTGCAGATTTTGTACTGATGTAGACAGAGACTAAAAAAAAAAAATTATACTTAATAGGTAAAAGCTCTGTATAGTCAGGTATTATGGAACAAGTCTAATGTAAGGCACAGAAGACAATGAATGAAAATGAATAATAAATGGTGGAAAGGAACTGGAAAGGGCTCATCTGAGAAACTGCTGATTCATCAACGTCCCTGGGAGGAGGGATGGTGGTATGGAGAAGAGTCAGAGAAACATGCTGCAAATTATTTGTAGTTTATTATGTTGGAAATTCAGATTAAGTGATCTATAAACTCTATGTAGTTTATTCCATTCTGTATATTTAGCTATTTTCAATTTAGCATGTGGTTTCCCTTATAAATCGTAAGTTAAGAACACTGCTAGGTTCATTTCTAGAGTGATCTAAGCAATATGAATGTATTCACAATATCTTGGTGAAGAAAATTCTGTCATCGTGGTGGTTAGGCAAACCTACACATACTGCCCATGGCAGAAGTATTTAGTGGAAGAAGAATCACCCAGTATGCAAATAAGAATGATAGTTAAACTAATAACTAGGCAAATACAGGACCTGGCTTAACTGCATATATTAATTTTTCATTACTACATAACCAATTTAGTGGCTTAAAACAATATATTTATTATCTCACAGCCTCCTTGGGTCAAGTGTCCACAGGTGGTTTGGCTGACTTCTCCACTCAGGGTCTAATTAGGTTGAAGCTGAGGTGTCAGTCAAGGCCATAGTTCTCATTGGAGGCTTGAAATTTTCTTCCATGCTACTCTTATTGGCAGCATTCAATTCCTAGCAACTGCAGAACAAGGGCCTACAGTTCTCTGCCACATAATCTTCTCTACAACATGACCATTTGCTTGTTCAAGGCCATCAGGTAAACATAACTCTTACTCGTAATCTTTCACTTAGGCAAGGCTTGGACTCTGTTTTAAAGTTCTCACATGATTAGGTCAGTCTCACCCTCCAAAATCTCCTTTTTGATCAATTTAAAAACAACTGGAGGACTTCTGGCCAACATGGAGGCATAGGTAGATATAATTTGCCTCCTTGCACAACCAAAAGAAGGACAACAACAAATTTAAAAACAAAAAATAACAAGAACTACTACAAAAGCAAACTGTATGAAAGTCTGACAACCAAGGAGTTAAAGAAGAAACATTTATCCAGACCAGTAGGGGGGGTGGAGACGAGCAGCCGGGGTGGATAGGACTAGAGGCAAAGCAGCAGCTGGAGGACAATGGTAGGCAAAGTGGCAGCTGATGGACCAGGCAAGGTGGTGGCTGGTGGAGCAGGCAGTCCCACAAATGCATGCAGAGGAACTGGGAGGAACAATTGGGGAGTGAAACAGACCATACAACCTAGGGTTCCAGTGAAGGGAAATAAGGGCTCAAAACCTCTGACTGAAAAAATTTGTGGGGGTTGACATGGTAGGAGAAACCCCCAGACTCACAAGAGAGTTCATTGGATAGCCCCACAGGGTCCTAGAATGTACACAAGCCCACCCACTTTGGAATCAGCATCAGAAGGACCCAATTTGCTTGTGGGTAGCAGCAGAGTGACTGAAAGCTGGCTGAGATCTATACAAGCTGTATTGTTCCCTCTTGGACCCTTTCTTCACATACAGTGCCACAACACAGTGATGTGGGTTGCCCCACCCTGGCAAATACCTAAGGCTCCACCCCTTACTGCACGACAGGCACACCAAGACAAAGAATATGGCTCAAATGAAAGAACAGATCAGTTTCTGTTAACTTCTAAAACAGACCTGAGGTAAATGCTGAAGAAAAAGAATTGTAGAAAGCTGAAGACACTAGAAACAAGCATCTGGTAAATGAGGACAATTACAGCCTTTGTTAATACCATGCTGTATCTTGATTTCTAACTGCCTGAAGTCTGGAAGTGGACAGGAGACAGAGGTTTGAATCTTAGCGCCACAGTCTACTAGCTATAAAAAGTAGACTGTGTAAAGATTAGTGACCAAAATTTTAGGAGACTTTGAATGATTGGATGTTCCCTTCTTCTTTTATTTCTTATTTTATTTTTACTTTTTAAATTTATTTTTTGTTTTAATAAATTTTTTTTCTTTTAATTCATTCTTCCTTTCTTTCCTTTCTTTTTTATTTCTACTTCCTTCCTTCCTTTCCTTATTTTATTTTTTCTCCCTTCCTTCCCTCTCCCCCCCTTCTTTACCCACAGGTGAGACATTAAAACCTAGAGCTTTGAAAAGACCAGAGTTAGACCCAGAGAGGGGTCATCCCAAAAAACAGAGATAGTGAGAAAAATTTCACTTTGCTACTCCAGACAACTTGCAAGGTGAGAGCGGTGAACACTAGTACACCTGCTAGAAGAGGAAATCCACCAACAAAGGAACCACCAACAGAAAACAACAGAAAAAGGTGAAGGAGGAAGTGGAATCCACACTAACCTCAATCCAGGACAAACAGATAATACACCAATTGGTGGAGAAACTACCCACAACAATAAACTGAACAAGAGTGAGAGAGAAGCCTCAAAACCTTGTTCACACAGAAGAATCAGCTTCAACACAACCCGTCCATACCTGCACAACAGAATACAGGGTGTAGTGGATGGAGTGACCCTCAGTTAACCAGCTGGAGGGAAGGACCCACCAAAGAAAGACCCAACAACAACCAAAACACAAAGACATACCAAGAGCCAACATGAATGACAGTCCAAGACCAGCGAGCTCAGGAGATTAAGGAGACTACACCACTGAATCTTGCAGGCATTCTACCATAGAAGCTCATAGCATAAAACCAGGGAGTCAGAACAGATCAATTTAAGAAATAGAGGCTCACAAGAAGAGTCTCACAAACAATTGAAAGACAAAGAAACAATTCCCAAATGAAAGGAAAGGAGGAAGCCCCAGAAAGAAATATAAATGAAACAGCCCTGGCTGGTGTAGCTCAGTGGATTGAGTGCAGGCTGGGAACCAAAGGGTCCCAGTTCGATTCCCAGTCAGGGCACATGCCTAGGTTGCAGGCCAGGTCCCTGTGAGGGCCATGTGAGAGGCAACCATACATTGCTGTTTCTCTCCCTTTCTGTCTCCGTCCCTTCCCCTCTCTCTAAAAATAAATAAAAATAAAATCTTTAAAAAAAAAGAAATATAAATGAAACAGAAGTAAGTAAACTATCAGATATTGAGTTCAAAGCATTGGTTATCAGGAAGCTCAATAAGCTTGATGAGCTAACAGAGAATTACCAGAAACTACAGGGAAACTACGATGAACTCACTGAAAACTATATCAACATGAAAAAGGAAATAGAAACTATCCACAAGGGCCAAGAGGAAATGAAGAATACAATATCTGAACTGAATAACACAGTAGAAGGAATCAAAAACAGGCTCAATGAAGCCAAGGATCAGCAAGCTAGAGGATCAGCAAGCTAGAGGATGCGGTAGAAAAAAACACCCAGAAAGAGCAAGAAAAGGAAGATGCTCAGAAAGAATGAAGATGTATGGACGGAAATGCAGGACAACATGAAATGTAATAATATTCATATAATAGGGATACCAGAAGGAGAAGAAGAAGAACAAGGGATAGAAAACCTGTTTGAAAAAGTAATGATGTAAAACTTTCCTAATCTGATGAGAGAAAAAGTCACACAAATCCAGGAAAAACAGAGTCCCAATGAAAATGAACGCAAAGAGGCCTACTTCAAGACACATCATAATTAAAATGGCAAAATTACAAGACAGAGAGAGAATCTTAAAGGCAGCAAGGGAGAAAGAGGAAGTAACATACAAGGTAACCCCAATAAGGTTAGCAGCTGATTTCTCAATGGAAACACTGCAAGCCAGAAGGGAATGGCAAGAAATATTCCAAGTAATGAGAACCAGAGGCCTGCAACCAAGGCTACTATACTCAGTAAGGCTCTCAGTCAAGACAGAGGGCCAAATAAGGAGCTTCCCAGACAAAAGAAGTCCAAAAGAATACACCTCCACCAAACCAGCTCTGCAAGAGATGCTAAAGGGACTGCTTTAAGGAAAGGAAGGAAAAGTAAGAGAGATAGAGGAACACAGGTACAAAACAATGGCCATGAATAAGTACCTGTTAATAATAACCTTAAACGTAAATGGATTAAATGTTCCAATCAAAAGACGTAGACTGAATGGATAAGACACCATGACTCACACATATGCTGCCTACAAGAGCCCCACCTCAGGACAAAAGACCTACACAGACTGAAAGTGAAGAGTTGGAAACAAATTTTCCAAGCAAAGGGACAGGAAAAAAGAGCTGGGGTAGGAATACTCATATCAGACAAAATAGACTGCAAAAAAAGGGCCATAATGAGAGACCCAGAAGGACATTTCATAATACTCAAGGGAAGAATCCACCAAGGAGACATAAACATTGTAAATATATATGCACCCAACATAGGAGCACCCAAATACATAAAGAAAATCTTGGAGGACTTGAAGAAAGATATTGACAGCAGCACAATTATAGTAGGGGATTTCAACACCCCACTGTCAAAAATGGACAGATTTTCCTAACAAAATATCAACAAAGATATTATGGCATTGAACAATGCCCTAGATGAAATGGACTTAACTGATATATATAGAGCCTTTCACCCCAAAGAAGCTAAATACACATTTTTTTTTCAAATGCACATGGAACATTTTCAAAGATAGACCGTATGAGAGGACACAAAACAAGCCTCAATAAATTCAATAAAATTGAAATCATATGAAGGATTTTCTCTCATCACTAGGGACTGAAATTAGAAACCAACCCCAAGGAAAAGACCCCAAAACACTCAAAATCACGGAGATTGAATAGTGTGCTATTAAACAATGAATAGGACAAAAATTAGATTAGGGAAGAAATAAAAAAGTTTCTCGAAATAAATGAAAATGAACTTACAAAACTTATGGGACACAACGAAGGCAGTCCTGAGAGAGAAATTTATAGCAATACAGGCTTACCTAAAAAAAAAAAAAAAATAGAAACATTTCAAACAAACAAGCTAACCCTATGCCTACAAGAATGAGAGGAACAACAACAAAGACAACCCAGATCAAGTAGAAGGAAGGAAATAACAAAGATCAGAACAGAATTAAATGACATAGAGACTAAAAGCACAATTCTAAGGATCAATGAATCCAGGAGCTGGTTCTTTGAAAAGATAAACAAAATCAACAAGCCTTTAAGCAGGCTAATTAAGAAAAAAAGAGAAAGGACCCAAATAAACACAATCAGAAATGAAAGAGGAGAGATTACAACGGATGCCACAGAAATACAAAGGATTGTAAGAAACTACTATGAAGAACTGTATGCCAAGAAATATGAAAACCGAGGTGAAATGGAAAAATTTCGAGAAAAATATAATCTTTCAAAACTCAATGAAGAAGAAACAGAAAGTCTGAACCAACCAATAACAGCAGATGAAATTGAAATGATAATCAAAAAAATCCCAACACACAAAAGCCCTGGACCAGATGGTTTCACAGGAGAATTCTACAAGGCATTTAAGGAAGAGCTAACCCCTATCTTTCACAGACTATTCCAAAAACCCAACATGATGGAAGACTCCAAACTCTTTTTATGAAGCCAGCATCACCCTAATCCCAAAACCAGATAAAGACACAACAAAGAAAGAAAACTTAAGGCTAATATTTCTGATAAACATAGACGCTAAAATCCTCAACAAAATACTGGTGAACCACATCCAGCAATACATTAAAAAGATCATACACCATGACCAAGTGGGATTCATCCCAGGGATCCAAGGATGGTAGAATATTCACAAATCAATAAATGTAATACATCACATAAACAAAAGCAAAGAGAAAAGTCACATGGTCATATTTATAGATGCAGAAAAAGCATTTGATAAGGTACAACACCCATTTATGATAAAAACATTCAGCAAAGTGGGAAGAGAGGGAGCATCCTTCAACATAATAAAGGCCATATATGAGAGACATACAGCCAACATTATACTCAATGGACAAAAACTAAAGTCTTTCCCACTAAGATCAGGAACAAGACAAGTTTGTCCACTATCACCACTTCTATTCAACATAGTGCTGGAAGTTTTAGCCACAGCAATCAGACAAGAAAAGGAAATAAAAGGCATCCAAATTGGAAAGGAGGAATCAAAACTGTCATTGTTTTGCAGACAACATGATACTGTACATAGAAAATCCTATAGACTCCGCCAAAAAAATACTTGACCTAATACATGAATTTGATAAAACAGTGGGATACAAAGTCAATATTCAGAAATTAAAGGCATTTTTATATACCAACAGTGAAACATCAGAAGCAGAAATCAGGAAAAAATCCCATTTGACATAGCAGCAAGAAAAATAAAATACCTAGGAATAAACCTAACCAAGGAGATAAAAGACCTGTACTCAGAAAACTACACAACACTGAAGAAAGAAATCATGGAAGACACAAACAAATGGAAACATATACCGTGCTCACGGATCAGAAGAATCAACATTATCAAAATGTCCATACTACCCGAAGCAATTTATTGATTCAATGCAATCCCTACCAAAGTACCAATGGCATATTTCACAGATATAGAACAAACACTTCAAAAATTTATATGGAACCATAAATGACCCGAATATCAGCTGCAATTTTGAAAAAGAAGAGCAAAGTAGGAGTGTGGCAATTCTTTCCACACGCGTGTAAACACGCAGTCTGGGTATCGCGTGTCAGAGCACAGTTCCGCATGATTCCCATGTGGGCAAGTGTGAATCATGTCTATGGAATAGAAATCCTCTAATGGGAATTTGGCAAACATGTATCTTAAGAAATTCTCTGACTTGCTGAGCCTCTTCCTCCCAAAGTCCAGAAGCTTAAATTAATGAATCACTGCCTCAATGTTCTATGGTCCTAAAAGTTAACAGCCCTAGCTAGCTTACCCTCTATTTACTTGTCTCCTGTTTAATGTATACCCTGGTCCTGTCTGCCACCGGACCTGAATTTACATCCTAATGCTCTGCTAATGAGTAAACCTACCCCTGTTCTGTATAATCCCATGAATAATCAATCCAGTGTAAATGTATCCTAAGGCTTCTAATAAAAAGCCCGGCTGAGCTACCCACGAGGTCTTTTCCAAGATGGAGGTGGAGGCAAAGACTCGTGGCAGCTGGATTCTTATCTCCAAGCGTGTCTCTGGGTAAGATTGATTCACACAATCAGGGTACGGTCCCCCAAGGATTTCGCTGGTACAAAATCCCAGCGTCATAGTAGGGATCACAATACCTGATATCAAACTATATCACAAAGCCAATGGAATCAAAACAGCCTGGTACTGGAATAAAAACAGACAGATAGACCCATAGAACAGAATAGAAAGCCCAGAAATACACCCAAGTCTCTACAGTCAATTAATTTTCAACAAAGAGGGCAGAAGTATAAAATTTAATAAAAATAGTCTCTTCAACAAATGGTGTTGGGAACTCTGGACAGCTACATGCAAAAAAAAAGAAACTTGAGCACCAACTTACACCATACACAAAAATAAATTCAAGGTGGATAAAAGACTTAAATATAAATTGTGACACTGTAAAAGTCCTAGAGGAAAACATCCGTAGGAAAATCTCAGACATTCCACGCAGCAACATCTTCACTGATATGTTCCCTAGAGCAAGGGACATAAAGGAAAGAATAAATAAATGGGACCTCATCAAAATAAAAAGCTTCTGCAGTATTAAGAACACAGTATTAAAATAAAAAGAGAACCAACTGTGGGAGGGGATGCAGAAAAAAGGGAACCCTATTGAACTGTTGGTAGGAATGCAGACTGGTGCAGCCACTGTGCAAAACAGTATGAAAATTCCTCAGAAGAGTAAAATGGAACTGCCTTTTGACCCAGCAATTCCACTGCTCGGATTATACCCTGAGGCCCCTAAAACATCAATCCAAAAGCACTCCAATGTTCATAGCAGCACAAGTGCTGGACGCAACCTAAGTGCCCATCAGCAAATGAGTGAAACAAGAAACTGTGCTACATTTACACAATGTAATTCTATGCAACAGAGAGAAAGAAGGAGCTTATACCCTTTGTGACAGCATGGATGGAACTGGAGAGCATTATGCTAAGCGAAATAACCCAGGCATTGAGGGACAAATACCATATGATCTTACCTTTAACTGGAACATAGTCAACAAAAGAAAAAAGCAAGAAAAACATATCCAGAGACAGTGAAATTAAGAACAAGCTAACAATAGCCAGAAGGGAGCGGGGAGGAGACTGTGGGGAGAAGGTTTTTCAAGAACTGCTATGGAGGACACATGGAGAGAGCCAAGGGGGAGGGTGGGAGCAGGGGAGGGAGGTGGGATTGGAGGGGGTGGGAGGAGGGGAGAGGAGAGGATGCAGACAACTGTAATTGAACAATAATTAAAAAAAAGTATAAGCAAAAAACAAAAAATAAAAAAAGAAAGAAAGAAAGAACAGATCAAAGTTCCAGAAAAAAATACAAGTAAGTGATGAAGAGATAGCCAACCTATCTGATGAAAAGTTCAAAATACTGGTAATCAGGATGCTCACAGAAATGGTTGAATATGGTTGCAAAATAGAGGAAGGAGTGAAGGCTATGAAAAGTGAAATAAAGGAAAAGGTGCAGGGAACCAACAGTGAAGGGAAAGAAACAGACTCATATCTATGATTTATAGAAGATGGAAGAAATACACATTCAATCAGAGCACAATGAAGAAACAAGAATTAAAAAAAATGAGAAGAGGCTTAGAAACCCCTAGGACAACTTTAAATGTTCCAACATCAGAATCATAGGGGTGCCAGAAGGAGAAGAGAAAAAGCAAGAAATTGAAGACTTATTTGAGGAAATAATGAAGGAAAACTTCCCTAGTCTGGCAAAGGAAATAGAATTCCATTAAGTGCAGGAAGCTTGGAGAGTCCCAAAAACATTGAACCCAAGGAAGCACACACCAAGACACGTCATAATTACATTACACAATATTAAAGATAAGGATAGAATCTTAAAAGCAGCAAGAGAAAAGGAGACAGTCACCTACAAAGGAGTTCTCATAAGAGTATCAGCTGATTTCTCCATAGAAAATTTGTAGGCAAGAAGGGGCTCGAAAGAAGTATTCCAAGTCATGAAAGGCAAAGACCTCAATCCAAGATTACTCTATCTAGCAAAGCTATCATTTAGAATGGAAGGGCAGATAAAGTGCTTCCCAGATAAGGTCAAGTTAAAGGAGTTCATCATCACCAAGCCCTTATTTGTGAAATGTTAAAGGGACTTATCTAAGAAAAAGAACAAGATCAAAACTATGAACAGTAAAATAACAACTAACTCACAACTATCAACAACCAAATGTAAAAAAAAAAAACAAAAAAACAAAAAAAAAACATGAATTAAGCAAGAGCCTATGCACCCCAATGTTCGTAGCAGCACAATTTACAATAGCCAAGTGCTGGAAGCAACCCAAGTGCCCATCAGCAAATGAGTGGATCAAGAAACTATGGTACATTTACACAATGGAATTCTACACAGCAGAGAGAAAGAAGGAGCTTATACCCTTTGCAACAGCATGGATGGAAATGGAGAGCATTATGCTAAGTGAAATAAGCCAGGCAGTGAGGGACAAATACCATATGATCTCACCTTTAACTGGAACATAATCAACAAAAGAAAAAAGCAAGCAAAATATAACCAGAGACATTAAAATTAAGAACAGTGTAACAATAGCCAGAGGGGAGGGGAGAGGGGATTGTGGGGAGAAGTATTTTCAGGAACTACTACAAAGGACACATGGACAAACCAAGGGGAGGGTGGAAGCAAGGGAGGGAGGTGGGGTTGGATGGGGTGGGGAGGAGGGAAGGGGAGAAAATAAAGACAACTGTAATTGAAGAACAATAAAGTAATTTTTAAAAAGTTGTAAAATATGGATGAAAAGTAAAAAATAGAGTATAAAACTATTTTTATGCTATGAATGTAAGCTTTCTACACAAGGGCAAATAACAGTGTAAAGTAGTAGTTTTCAATTCATTGCAACGATTCAAATTTAGAGGTTTGCCAACCTGCATGATGTCAATTTATTCAAATTGTTTATCCATTCTAAGTTGCTGCCATCAGTTTAATAAGAGGCTTTACTTGAGAGATAATTATTCATTTGTATGTGAATGCATATATGTATATAAAACCTATTTTGATTTGTTTACATTTTTAAAGGTTAAATGGATTTCAGAAAATAAATTTGAAAAATAAACATGGGGAAAAACATGAATTAAGCAAACAACTAGAACAGAAACAGATTCACAGAAATAGAGATCAAATGGAGGGTTATCAGTGGGATGTGGGAGTGGGGAGAATTGGGGAGAGGTACACGGAATAAGAAGCATAAATGGTAGGTACAGAATAGACAGGGGATATTAAGAATAGTGTGGGAAATGGAGAAGCCAAAGAACTTATGTATATGACCTGTGGACATGAACTAATGGGGGAATGATGGAGGGAGGGAGTATACAGGGTGGAGGGGAATAAAGAGGAGAAGAAAATGGGACAACTGTAATGGCATAATCAATAAAATATATTTAAAAAATAAAAAAAGCAACTGGATTAGGGACCTTAATTACATCTGTGAAATGCTTTTACCTTTGCCATACAGCATAATGTAATCATGAAGTTAAATCCCATCACATTCACAAGTCCTGCCCATACTTAAGGGCAACAATCTTGGGGTTCATGTGAGAATTCTGGTACCACATTGCAGTGTTATATAATATTGATGTGAGGTGGGATTACAGACAGTTCAGATAACCTCTTGTACTTCTTTTCTTTTATTTCTATAGACATTATAAGAACAGTTTGATTGTATAGACTAAATGAGGTAATAATTACAAACTGCTTGCAATGGAGCTTGAACACAGTAAGTGCTACATGAAGTCTCTGTGAGAAGAAAACAAAGTGATTAAAATAGTTATGGCATGTACTAAGTATTCAAGAATTTTAAAAATTATTAACTCCTGAAATGAAATGTTTAGTAAGAAACAGTGAGTGGTGTTTGGTTTATGGCCTTTTGTGGTTGTGGTACCAGAGGTAAAAATATATTATGTGTTGACTTTTATATTAATACTGCAATGTATACAAATAAGGTATTTGAAATTAACACCATATACATTTTAGATTGCATATTATCTCAATAAGCACATGATAGTCAGAAATAGTGTGCTTAAAAAACTGATTAATTTCAGTTAATGATTTCCCTGTACACAAGAGACATGGGCAGCTTTTAGTATAATTAGACTTCGAATACCAGTGTCATGATCAATAAGATTTAAAAGACCATTTGCAAAAGCTTTGTTTATGGACTTCATACAATCAGATTTTTCTGTAATAAAAGTCTAACCTAATTATTAAAAATATATATAATGGGATTATTTGCTAATATCTCTATTCAATAAGTATTTTACCAGAAAGAAGGACTATCAATAATTTTTCAAGCAAAAGAAAATATTTTAGTTTTAATTTGACAAGTGTCAATTTAATTAATAACCAAAAAATGGCATTCTAAATTTGCTTCAGATGTCAGTTTGATGACATCTATTGATTTGACATTATTGAATTGAATATTGTCATCATTAGTTCTGTGTGGCATGCTCAGACAGGATTTGAATTATGCTGTATCAAACAATTTTTTTCTTTGGGAAATATGTGTATGAATTGTCTCAAATGCTATCAATTTTCATACTTCTATAGAAAGAATCTCTCTCACTATATATTATATTATTATATAATATTACATATATATATATACACACACACACACACAACACATTTCTCTAACACAATTTTCTCTCATTCAGCCTCTGCTGATCACTTTCTACTGAGCTCTCTGCTGAGCATAATAGGCTTTTATTGTATATGATGGGGAAGATTAAAAAGACCCGGGAATGTAGCACTCAGTACTGCCTTAAATATCATACTAAATAATATAGACATTGTTCTTTAAGAAATAAATTCTGATATCTCCACATGGCCACCAGATTCCTTGGAATCGTTTTTCTTTCTTTCCCTCATATGCCACAACCTTAACTATTTGTCTCTATCTTGAAGACATGGCCAGAATCCGACCTAATTTTCTAGTGTTATTGGCCTGTTACAACCCAAACACAGGCTGCCATCCCCTCCTACCTGCATTGAATTGTCCCCTAGTTGGTTTTCTACTTATGCCTCTTCCCACCCCCATTTATTCTCCTCATGAAAGCCAAAAGGATCCTGAGAAAACATAAATCAAGTCACAGTATTACTTTTTCCCTAATCCCCTCCAATGACTTTCTACCTCATACCAAGATAAAAGACAGTGTCCTGACAATTGTCCATAGGCTCTACTGACTGGGCTACTCCTTCATCTAGTGACTCACAGGTTGAATCTAATAGAATTACAGGCAATCTGAGTGTTGGCAAGAATAGACTGATTTGTCTAGACTTCCTTATTCTTAAGTAGTACAGGTTGCTTCAGTTACAGAATATTTTGCCTCAGGTTCCCAGTAGTCCCCTAATGTCTGTGCCTGTGAGACTGGGAGTCTGACTTCCTCTAATATGTCCTCATCACAGCGTGCCTCTTGCGCCTTCTCTATAAACACAGAGTCTCCTCTGCTGGCACCCTATTTTGACCTGTGCCAGGTCCTGTATCACTTTGGGCTTTACTGTACCCCCCAAATTGGTACATATTTCTTTTACATAATGAAATTTTATATAGTAGGATTTTGAAGGCTTGGGAGTAAAGTTCTCAATAATTAAAATTATCTTCTCTATAGATAATGGTCCAGCAACCATTACTTAGGAAATGGGTTTGTAAAAGACTGGAATAATAAGAAGCGACTGTGTCCTAATTCATCTTTTTGACAATCGTGTGGGGAAAAAAATGAATGTGTGATTTTCACCTTTACTCATATTATATAATAATCACAATATGACTCTAAGAAGCTTTTCTTGGAAAGCTAAAAATAAAATTATAGAGGCATTGGAGGTTATAATAACTGTGTAATTACTACACTAATTCAATCACTACATATTTATTCAAGTTCCCAATAACCAAACCTCTTTGGCTATCAAAACCAGATAATTATTAACCTTATTCCCAAGATGTCATCAACTTTAAATTTTGTATCATATTTATGTATGAGTCAAAATATTTTGCAATGTGTTTACCTGTCATCATTTTGTATTAAACTATAATTTAGTTGCTTAAATGATGTAAAATATTAAAGTGTACAGTAAAAAGACCTCTGAAATATATTTTCTGCAAGAGAAAAGACCTTCACAGACAGTTGTTTATGAATCTTCTTTTCTCATTCACAGTGATATACACAAAGGAACTGTGCTAAGGGAAAAGAATGACACAAGGTACATCTGTATATCCAGTCATCAAAACAAAACATAGATCAGAGACCTGACTTATTGTCAGACCTCTGCCCCTTGAAAGTCACTTTACCTGTTTAAGATTCACCCTCACTCTCCTCTGTAAAGAAAAAGGGTTGAACTATGTTAGGTAAAGTCCACCATTTCTTCTGCCCCCAAATTCCTTGACTTTCTATTTATTTCATCTTGTTAACAAAGAAAGAGTCAATTCATGATATAGCATTCCAATTTGTTAAAGACTATGAAAAAGAATGTATTAGGGAGAGTTAATATGAGAAATCTGTATTTTTTGTTTGTCATAAATATACAAGTCCTTTGCAGGGATTGATTTTTATATTTGTACGTGTAACTAATGAACTGGATGATTATGAAACTATCTCCTTGGCCTTTATATACCACTGTTGACACAGTAGCCATCCTCAAGATTTTACATGGACTTTACCTTTTCCCTCTCTTCCACAAGACCTAGTTCCTGGCTCCTCATATTGTGTTATCATTATCCTAGCAGTGTTCTAGAAAGTTCATGAAAACCAGTGGGTATTTAGCATGTCCCTGTCCATCAATCTTATCTCAGCTATTATAGGAGTGGGAGGAAACATTATTTGTAAATATTAGGAAAAAAACACAAATATTTTGAAATAGACATAAAAGGAGCTTTAATAATTAAAGTTAAAAAATAAGATATTAAATAATTTATTGTTTTTGAAGTTATGGGTTACTTGATTTAGGGAAATCCTCCTGGATATTTTTCCAAATGGAAACTATAGGTGTATCCAACTATAAATTTGCCACTTTCTACATAGGACACATTATAATTAAATCTCCCTATATTTTTCAAATATGGTCATTTTATCTTTCAGTGAGCATTGCTTAAACTGTATTCTGATATCTACTTCAAAACATTAGTTTGTGGAGTTTATTTTTGGGAAACACGATTTTGGTTGATGTCTTAAAATCACAGCATTGAAATGTATTTTGTGCACCTATTTTATTCAAAGGTTGAGACGAGAAAGGTGGCTCATTGTCTAACATTTGCATTTTAATTTACTTTTGATACAATTAGGTTTGTTCCCTATATCCTGAATTACATTACTGTGTAGTCTGTTCAATCCAAATTGAAGTCATTTATGAAACAATTGAAATCACCATATATCTTTTTTAGAAAAATATTGGACTACTTCAGATTTTATTAGTTCTTAAATTTGGAGGTGATCAGGGTTGGAGCTTGTACTGTCAAAGATAATTTAAAATTATTGAAACACTTCACATATTTTTAAAACCACTTCAGTGGGGGAAATTATGGTGTACAGAAAATGGCTGTGAGGTGTAAAATTATCAGAGACCTTAAGTGCTTCAGTGTGGAAGTGATCGAGGCTCTTTGCTTGCACATCAGAAACCAATTGAAAATTACTGAACTGCTTCAAGAGTTCGTGTTTCCAGAAGGGTTTTTAGTCTTTCCTTCTCAAAGTGCTTTACATTTTTTAGTGTATGAACAATTCTATAATGTTGCATGTATATCTCTGGTCCTGATTATCAGTTCAGGAGTCAGTGAAAATATTGCACTTCTGAGCTGAGTCTAGGCAAATATGAAGTGATTGATGATAGTTGATTTCAAGAAGCCAAAATAAATCCATAAGACCAGATCTACACTTCAATTTCACAGTGCAATATATAGGCTGTTATTCAGAAAAAATGAAGCTGGAGTACAGCTATTATTTTTGTGTGTGGAAAGGGTAATTTCTTGCCTCCAGTTAATATGGTATCAATTTCAATTTTTTAAATATTAAGTAAAGATGAAATTTTCTTGCATCCTAACTAAATAGATATAAAAAGATATCAAAATGCAGATAACTGGTGACATAATTTTGGAAAGTTTTGCACAACAAAGGAGACCATCAACAAAATATAAAGACAGCACATGGAATGGGAGAATATATCCACCAATACATCTGATAATGGATTGATATCCAAAATTTGTAAAGAACACACAAAACTCAACACCAAAAAAAAACAAAAAAAGTGCATTAAAACTGGGCAAAGGACCTGAACAGACCCTTCTCCAAAGAATACATACGGATGCCCAGTAAACATATGAAAAGATGCTCAATGTCACTAATCATCAGAGAAAAACAAACTAAAACCATAATGAGATATCACCTCAGACCTATCAGAATGGATCATCAATAAATCAACAAATAAGTGCTGGCAAGCATGTGGAGAAAAGAGATCCTTTTGCATTGTTGGTGGGAATGCAGACTGGTGCGGCCACAGTAGAAAGCAGTATGGAGTTACCTCAAAAAATTAAAAATGGATCTGCCTTTTGACCCAGCAATCCCACTTCAAGGAATATATCTGAAGAAACCTGAAACACTAATTTGAAAGAACACAAGCACCACTATGTTCATTGTGTCCATCTTATGTTCACAAGTGTCCATCAGTAGATGAGTCTATAAAACAACTATGCAACATTTACACAATGGAATTCTACTTGCCCATAAAAAAGAAGAAAATTTTACCCTTCGCGACAGTATGGATGGACCTGGAGGACATTATGCTAAGTGAAATAAACCAGTCAGAGAAAGACAAATACCATATGATTTCACTTATATGTTGAATCTAATGAACAAGCTGAACTAACAAGTGAAATAGAGACAGAGTTATAGATGGAGAGCAGAATGACAGCTATTGGTGGGGTGGTTGTGGGGTGGAGTGAACAAGAAAAAGGAAAAAAGTACTTATGGACATAGTGTGGTGATTGCAGGGGGTAGGGTAAAAGGGGGTTAAAGGTAGTAGAAAAAGTACAATAAAAATTTGAAAAACAGAATCCACCTCTGATCTTTAAAATTACTAATGATAAGCAATGAAATTCTAGAGTAAAGAATGCAAAGTGTTTGAATGGTCCCAACACTTTTTTGGCTTCATCTTCTACTGTATTAGTGAGTACTCAAACTACCTCATTTTTAAGGTTATCTCTCTCATACTTTAAATGTATATAATCTGATATGTAGCCAATCAAAATATTTATTGAGCACTTATTACATGTCGGATAAGGGAAATTCATGCATCCACCTTGGGAAATGTAGCCCTTATGTTTTCACATCTAAAAAAGCATGGTCTCTCGTGAAACATAAAGTCGGCATGCAGGACCCATGTGTGACAGTGGAATTTCCTATGGGCAAATCAGGTTGGCATATTTCTTAAATTTAAAACCTGCCATTGCTGAAACCTCTCTGACCTTGAATCAAAAGAACTTATGCTAATGCATGCCTAGCTTCCTCAGACCAGTGAGTCAGCCCAAGCCTATTATCTTTCAGTTGCATATCTATCCTCTTGATGCGATATCTTGGGTGTCTACCACGCAATGTAAATCTACAGTCCATGCATAGTTAATGAAGACCATTCATATGTAAAGTGCCCGAGAAATGGCAATAAAAAGCTGGTGGACAGGAGGCTCGGGGCCTCTCCAAGATGATAATGGAGGGGACGTGTGGTCCTGGTTCTCTATTCCTGAGTGTTTCCATGTGAGCTTATTCACTCATTTAGTCAAGGCCATACGAATCCTGCTGGAGAGAATTTGAGACAGTCAGACACTGTGCTGGGCACAGCAGACATCAAAAAAATACTGAAGACAGAACATCTGTTCTCATCATCTTCAGAGTCAGACAAACTCTAGGTCTTATAAGGCAACTCTCAGAAAACTGAAATGCACAATCTCAGAGTAAGAAGCAGAATGAAAGCTGGCCTTCAGCCCAAATGCTCTCTCCACTGAATAACGCCATTGAAATTCCATTTCAATTTGGTTTCTGGTATTAGTGATTTTTTGATGTTTTTGAGGAGATAAGGTCAAATGGTTGGCAATTGGCAGAAATAAAATACTGATAATTATTCAGGATAATTTTACTTCAGTTCTCAGCAAAAAACACTATAAAAAGGAATATAAACAAGGAACATTACATGTCATTCACATTAATTGCTCATATTTTAATACTCAACTTCAGTTAATGTGGATTAGAAATCTGATATACTGACAAGCTAAACTCAGTAGTATGAATGCAAGAAGTAGAAAATGAACACAAAATTTATATACAAACACAATATTAAAAAATTAAAATGAATAAGTGGGAAATAGATTGATGATCCACTCCTAAATAATTTTAGTTTAGTTAGAATATTATATATTTCTTGGTCAATAGATATATGTTAGAATAAAAACAATAGATATAATGATAGTCATTCTAA
>PVJI01010969.1:0-57922 GCA_004026765.1 Micronycteris hirsuta | reverse complement strand
CACCCTGACATCATAGGCAGCTTTTAATTACAATAAATACACCTATCTGTTAAGTAAACTACGTGACAAATCTATGTATTATATACATGACAGTCATCTACTTAATTAAAGTAAGCAATGTTGACAATTTTATACAAGTGTAAATACAGGGGTGGGCAACAATTGTTTGACAGTTTTCTGTGAAACACAATTTATTCTTGTACTATTTTTTATTGATTATTGCATTATTTGTTTGTAGTGCAACTGTAAACCTACTTTTGCCCACCTATGTACAGTCTACATTAGAAATGCAACAAAATAATTAGCATGAAATATTCTTTTTAATCAATATTTTCAGAAATACTATTTTAAGACAGCAATTACAAATGACATTGTTTTGGATATTGACGATTCATAAACATTGTGAAGAATTCTGAACACATATCTTATGTATTTTCCCACAATTTTACCATAATATTTTGTTGGAAAATGTAAATAAATTCAAGAGGTACACAACTCAAAGCTCAGTGTGAATGCGGAATGAGAACTGTGACCGTATGGACGTGGTGACTGAAAAGAGTAAAGAATCTCATAACACAGACTAAGTGATAAAATATTTGTTAGTTTTGGTTTATTTACTTGGTTTTTAAATGTATTGGAGCGACATTGGTCAATAAGATAATATAATTACATATGCATAATTAAACATAAGCTATTTCAAGTATACGATTCTGTAATACGTCATCTGTAAATTGCACTGTGAGCCTACCTCCTGCAGTCAAATTTTCCCGTCACCTCCATTCGACTCCCTTTACCCTCTACTCCCGCCTCACCCCCTTACCTCCAGTAACCACCATACTGTTGTCTGTGTCTGAATTTTTGTTGCTTATTTTTCTCATTTGTTCATTTGTTGCTTTCAGTTTTACATCACACATACAAGTGAAACCATATGACTCTCAACTTTTTCTATCTGACATTTAGTTATCATCAGCATGTTATTCCCAAGATCCATCCATGTTGGTGCAAATGACAGTATTTCATTTACTCTTATGGCTGAGAAGTGTTCTACTTTATGCATGTGCCACATATTCATCCAATCATCTATCACTTCAGTTGTTCCCACGTCTTTACTTGTTTTTGACAGAATTAGAGGTTTGTAGGGCACTGTGTTGGTCAGCAGGAAGGAAAAAGGGCTTTCTTAGTTTTGGGTATGTTGACTATGAGGCAACGACCTGGACATATTTTTAGTTAAAAAAAAAAGAGAGATCATTGGAAATGTACAATAGGAGACCAGGTTGAATAGGAAAGTCTAGATTTGAGGTTAGGTTCTCAGAATTGCGAAGAGTGTTAAGTAATTAAATCCTAACTCTAATATCTGCTGAAATTCAGGTTCCTTCCCCCCCAAAAAAAATCATGGAAATCTTCAAACAAACATATGGAAATCATTTATTTTAAAGCAATGATAATTTCATAAAACAATTTAATATTAAAATTGTAAACCATTACAAATAAAAGAAATCATCACATGTATATTGTAACGTATTTACTTGCCACCAATGTGTGCTCCCACACTTTTCTACTGAGGACTGCGCTTTGTTTTTAACCATTCTTCTCCTTGAACCTCTTCACAACTTTGTCATTTCCTCTGTGGAATGGGCAGGGGTCCTTCACTTCCATCTCAATGTAACTGGACAGCCTGGGGTCTGGCTGTTTGTCACCTTTTACATGTATAACATGAAGATTTGTTGGAAAAGAAGTCAATTTTCATTAACAGGGTCCCAATTTGCTGAGGCTGCCGGCATTCCTGCTCAGAGCTGACCTCATCTGCAAAGCACAGAAATTTGCTTGTTCCCAGAAAAATTAAAGTCCAAATCCATGTCCTGAAGTTCCCCATTATTGCTTATTTGTAGCCCAAGCTTGTCACTCAAGGGGTTTCCATGCCTCCAGCTCCACACTCTCTCCCTCTCTGGTGGCAGAGTTGCCATTGCCTTGTGCAGCGCTCTCTCTCTCTCTCTCTCTCTCTCTCTCTCTCTCTCTCAGGGTCTGGGGTGTGCTGCCAGATCACTCCAGATGGTTGTATAAGGGAAGCTCCATCCATGGGTCCCCAGAGCCCAAGGCTGTCTGCACCCCTGGGGCCAAGGAACATTCCTTGCACACATTTCTGCATGCTGCTCCCAGCCTCTGTGTGCTGCTCTCAGGGTGAGAGAATGGAAGCAGTCCAGGACCTGGGAGCCTGCCTAGGGTTCCAAGGGCTGGCGCTGGGCAAGGCACACATGCCAGCATGGGACTCTATCTACAGCAACTGGCTTCTGACCGTGTCAGGCCTAAGCCCCAAGTGCTCCCAACTGTGCAGGACAGAGTAGAGAGAGAGAGGTTTTACCCAGGCAGGGCAAAGGAGAGAGAGAGAGAGAGAGAGAGAGAGAGAGAGAGAGGTTTCTTCCGAAGTTCTGTTTTAAAGCCCCTTCCCCAAATCCCATTCAGTATGAAGTGTCCAGCTTTTAGACCAATGTGGGCCATGTAGGCCATGGTTGTCTTGCTCCTCTTCTGGCCAGTGTGTTCCACAGGTGGCAAAGTCTCCAGTCACACAGGTGTCTCAGCCTGGGGTGGGGGTGCCTGGCCCGCACAGCCCACACAGGCACTGTACAACCTGTTTCGCAAGCTGCATTGACGGTCTGCAGCAGCACCAGGGTGTGAGAAGGCTATTAGACCCAGCGCCAGTCGTGTTCCAGCGCCGCCTCTCCCTGCTCCACTAGCTGACTGCTCCTTTTGTTGCTAGTTTCCTGGTTGGGAGTGCGTGTGGTTTGTTTGCCTCAAGCAATCTCCCTTCTTCCTGGGCTCCTCCCTTCTCCTGGAATGCAGGCTGCCCTGACCTTCCTCCCTCCCCCGCCTTCTCTCGGGGGATGGGGGTAGCCTCTGGTGCTAGATTGGGGTTCCCTCTTGCTCCCCAGCAATCCGGCCAGGGCACCCCATTGCATCATGATCTTTTAAATTAAGAAATTTAGCCTGTTTCCAGGCAGTGACCTTATCTGACTGTGCAAGAAAGCAAATCTAGTGCAGAGGCTATCGGGTTGAAGTTGTTTGATATATCTTGCAGAGTAAGTTGGATGAATAAATGAATTTTAAATGTCCATGTAAAATGGCTCCCCATTCAGTTCCCACCCTTTGGTTTTCTATCCTCCAATAACCTTCACATCTATTTAGTTCAGCAACCTCTGTTCTTGTCACATTTTATGACTTGTTAAAATTTAAAATTTGTATAGCATTACTTGTGCTAAATCTAAAAAATTAGGAACTCTTAGAAGCTTATAGAAAACAAGTTGAATAACTATACTTTTAAATTAGTTTCTGTATTTGTAACTTATTAAATAATAACTTTTATTGACTATTCTCAATAAGATCTGTATTTTTAGAAAGCAATATTTTCTATTACGAAGCACTGCAATTCAAAATTTCCATTATGCATTCAAGTAATTTGATTAGGAATGTTCTATAAGAAGAAAAGTTATACTATACAAATTGATATAAAAACTACATATGTAGTGCATCTCTTCACACAAATCGATGTTAATATACAATTGCTTTGGTAAGTAATATCTGCATGGGTATTATAACACTACCTCATAGATATAATGCATGTACTGATATTCACAAATATGTGCATGACTAGATAGTATTACTTTAATTTTATTGATTTTAGGCCATGCTTAATACAATTTAATTTAATTATTATGTATAAAAATAAACATCGCTCCTGATGTCTGAGTATGAGTTTGCACTAAATTACCGCATGTTGTGTATTTCACAACAGAGTTTCTGGATTATATCTGTTTGAAGGAAGCTTTGCTCTGCAGCATTATAGTTAGATGAGTTTGCTTGATGCTTACTATCTCTGAGAGTAGATTTCTTTGTCTCAAATGAAGAAAATAATTTCAATCTCATGAAATATTTGAAAAGATATAAGAATGCACGATAAGCTTGTAATTAAAGATATGTATTCAGAGCTGTATTATTAGGACCTAATGGTATTATTAAACAGACGTACTGTTTATTGAATGGCCATACATTATTTCTATTCCCAACATCTTAACCTTCAGCTAATCCTATCTTGCAGAAGAAGAAATTGAAGGTCGAAGAGACTGATGATGTTCAGTGACTGTATTAAGTAGCATTCAAATCAAAGACTGATTTGAATCAAAGAATTATTTTTTTCTCCATGTAATTTAATTTTCTGAAAGTAGTATATCTGCATATATTATTTCACACTTTTATTAATTCTAACTTGGGCTTGAATAGTCATTTCCCACTACTTCTTCCAGTGATTTACTCTTTTTTCTCTTGTATTGCTGTTTTCAACTTCTCTCTACCTAGCATTGTTTTCGGTATGTGGAGTTAAATTAATATCATATTTTATCATAAGTTTTGTGTCCTTTGACAAGAAGTTATATTGAATTTAGAAAAACAATAATTAAAGGGCAAAGAGAAATACTTTAATATTCATTTATTTAATTCTTAATTTTCTGTTACCTTAATCTTTGCATTAGTTCTTCCTTCAAGCAGAGTTAGCTGTCTTGTTTGCTGTGATCAGTGACTTTTGTGTGGTTTCTTTAAGTGCTTTTAATGCAACTGTCAAGCTTTTCCCTTCTGAGAATCTACTAATCTCTTGTAGACAAAGCAAGGCTCCTAGTAATGTTCTTTGCTTCTTCCACTTACCAGTATAGAAACTGTACTTTCTTGTTCATTGAACATGACCATTTCATAGAGTCTCTGAATATTTTATTGATAGATTTTAAACTAAATTATTTCAGAGATAATTGAATTAGTCACTTAAAATGGCAGTTATGTAGCTGCATATATATTTAAGAAAGAATGAAAGGCTATGTTCTTATCACAGGGATATCATTCTAGTTTATAGTGGATATTAATGCATTTCCAAAACTAACATTGTGGAAACATCTTCATAAACTTAGAAATATTACATATATTATTGCATGTATCATATTTTGTTAAAAAATATGAAGCATTGAAGAAATAGATTCCAATCTGTGTATGTTACCTTATTGTAAACTGCATGGTCCAGCACAGTAACACACGGCAACAGTAGGGGGCGCTTAACTGAGACATGGCTAGTGCAACTGAGATAGGACATTTTTAATTTTATGTAATTTAAATAAATTTTAATGTATAAACTGAAATCATATAAAATATTTTTCTGTTAATGCAGCTATTGTTTTTCTAGGACCTCATTTTATTTTAGCTGTTGAATATTTAATGTTCAAATTGAAATGTGTTATAAATTTAAAATGTACATAGATTTTAAATACTTAGTATGAAAATCATAATGTAAATTGCTTTATTAATTTTTAGTGACTATGTAGGGATAATAATTTTTTAAATATTTTATTTTTAGAGACAGGGGAGGGGAAGAAGAAAGAGAGGGAGAGAAATAGCAATGTGTGATTGCCTTTTGTGTACCCGCTCCTGGGCACCTGACCCACAGCCCACATATGTGCCTTGACTGGGAATCGAACTGGCACCGTTTGGTTCACAGACTTATGCCCAATCCACTGAGCTACATCAGCCAAGGTGCGGTGATAACGTTTTGAACATTGTTAAAGTAAAATGTACATATTATCCCTATTAATTTCACCTGTTCTACTTTTATAGTGTGGCTACTAGAAAATGTAAAATTACTGTAGCTTGTGCAATTTCTATCTGACAGATATTATACTATCATTGATATAAAGAGACCATTGATAAACCATCTCCCAACTTCAGTCAGACTTTTCAGGGCTACACATTTATACAAAAAATGATTTCTGAAAATTATCTTTTGGTCACCCTCTAGGCTGGGAATTCATCCCCTAAAATAAAAAAAAATATTATAGTCAAGTGAAAAAGTAAATACTACCAATTCTTTCCTTTGTCACAAGATTGAGCCTTTCTCTAGTCATGTATCAGAATAATAATGCAAGCTTGATGAGCATGGGCTAAGGGCACTTCATTATCCACTGGTGTCCTGGTCATGCCACAGACATGGAGGTTGGCTAGCGTTTTAACTCATAATGCCGAAACCATTTTAAATTAATTATGGAGAATGATTGTATTCAGGCGTTCACTGAAATGTCCAAAGTAAACGTGTTTCACAATGTATCTATGTCTAAATTATTTATAAAACTATAAAATACTGCAGCAAATGAAAACAAGAAAAGCCTCTAGCAAGTTGGAAATTATTTTCAAATATATATGATGGCTTTAGATCTATTTTTTAAAGAAAATTAAGTACATCACAATGGTGTTTATTGAATGTATAAGGTAAACCAATCCATTAGATTATATCTACTTTAATAAGTTTGTGGACTAATATGCATTTACTACATAACTTTGATGAGATGATTCATTTTTTTAAGATTTTTATTTGTATTTATTTATTTATTTATTTATTTTTAGACAGAAGGGGAGGGAGGGAGAAAGAGAGGGAGAGAAACATCAATGTGTGGTTGACTCTCACATGGCTCCCACTGGAAACCTGGCCTGCAACCCAGGCATGTACCCTGACTGGGAATTGAACCGGTGACCCTTTGGTTCACAGCCCGTGCTCAATCCACTGGGCTACACCATCCAGGGCTCATTTTATTTTATAAAAGATTTTATTTATTATTTTGAGAGAGAGGGGAAAGAAGGGAGAAAGGGAGGGAAGGAAACATCAATGTGTAGTTGCCTCTTGTGCACCCCCTACTGGGGACCTGGCCTATAACCTGGCATGTACCCTGATTGGGACTTGAACTGGCAACTCTTTGGTTCACAGGTTGACAGTCGATCCCCTGAGCCACACCAACCAGGGCTATACATTTTATATTAATATCTTTACATTAATCAGCATTTATTATGATCTGTTTTTATCCAGTAATTGTTAGTTATCATTGAGGCATACTTTAGAAAATAAGAATCACATATCGAAAGGAATTTCTTGTCTTAATGAGCATGACCATAATATCATTCCACCTTAAAACATGACAAACTTAATGATTTTGCCTCACATGCTGAAACTAAATTTTAGATAGACAGTTTGTAACTTTACTATAACAAATGGTATTTAATTTTGACCTAGGATGCAATGTGTAAAACTAAACACTTGATTAAATTCTCAGGTCTGACAACTCAGTTAGTTACTGTTACAATAAATCAACTTAGTTTTGGCATCAGGAAGTGAGTGATTTGAAATGAGCTGAAAAAAAGGAAGACAGAAAGGCTCATGTCTACCTGGGGCAGAACAGTCTTCAATTTTGAAGATCTTCCATTAATACATACTAGGCCATGGTGCACCTCCTTTTAGTTTATGTGCATCCTTCTGAAACATGTTGTAGAGTTTTATAAATAAATAATAGAACAAATAAAATGGGACTTATCAAATGAAATATAATTAATTTTTACATTATTTTATAATTAAATTTATTAGAGTGACATTGGTTAATAAGATCAAACATTTTTCAAGGGTATCTTTCTATAATACTTGATCTTTTGTCTACCACCCAAAGTAAAAAACAAAAACAAAACCAAAAAAAAAAAATCAACTCAGTTTTAGAAGTGTAGAGAAAATGAGTCATCAAACAACTACCAGGCTAAACTATTTTATGCAATGTCATTAATAAAGTTTGCTTATTCAGTTTCTTGATTATGTTGGCATAAAATGGTGAGGTACCTATATCACCCCATATGCCTATTAGATCTAATATGTATCCATGTATGTTTGTGTATGTGTGTGTGTGTGTGTGTGTGTTTGTGTGTGTTTAAGATTTTCGTGACTGCCTAGATATCATTCTTGATGGTTGTTATGGTAAAAATATTGAATGTACCTTTGCAGGTAAATATGTTGGAGAATAATACATTGAATGGGAGGTATATGTTACTGCTCTGTTTTATTTGCTGTTTCAGGTGGAATATGGAATCAAAAGTTATCAGAAGTCACAAAGGTCTGAACCAAAACTCAGTAGGTCCACCAATGTATAATTGGAATAATTTGTTTTTACTTCTTTGTAGAAGACAATATGTTATCCTTATGAATTTTTTTGAAACACCCCCGTTGGAATAAGATAAAACGTCCCTGTATTTTTCTTTAGAATAAATTTGTTACAGGAGAAACTCAGTTCTTCTTGCTAACGCAGTAAAAAATTACAGATCAGCAAGTCTATCCGTATGCAAGCAGGGTTTATTAGTGATAAGTTTTCATGGAAGAGAACGGGCCTTGCCAATGTCGGGGAGAAAGGCAAAAGCATCAGGTCCTTTGTCCTGAGGACTTATGTAGTTGGCTGGGTGGGGGTGAGAGCGTTACACATGATTGGTGGGTAAAGGTGGTGCCAGCTTTCCCTGGGGGATGTGACCACCCAAACATATTCTTGTGCGAGGGTCTGTTTTCCAGAATCCTTATCTTGCTCCAGACCACATTTGGTCATCTTGTTGTAAAACAAATACGTGACATGAGGCAATTAATTAAGGTTGAGACAGTTACCCAAAGTTATTTATGGGCTCTTTCTGTAAGCACTAGTGTTGTATTGTATGAGCAAAGTTAATATAGATTATATTATTAATATAGATATAATAATAGTGGTAGGCATGCCATTGGACAATTGTAATTTTCTGTAATGTATAAAATATTAAAGTGAAAATCAGGATTATTAAATAAGAGTCTTCATCTAGTATGTTATATATAATTTGTTCATAATATCAAACTGTTGAAAATAATTTGAATGTCTTATATAGTGCATTAGTTACATGTAGTAGGTTATATACAAAAAAATGGAATCCAAGCTCTTCCAGTTATTACCTGTGTGACTTAGAACATATTATTTAAGCTCTTTGTGCTTCTGCTTTCTATTGTGTAAGGAGAGATAGGTTGATATCAGTAAATTAATGATATGGCTTTTGTGATCCAAAAATAGTGCTTTTCATTCCTTCTTTGATCGTGAACCATTTGCAAGATACACAGAAGGCAGAACTGAAGCCAAAAAAAAAAAAAAAAAAAAAAACATTTGTTTCTCATGTGGGACATTACAGAATGAGGCTAATTTCTGTAGTCCAGTTGACAGTAATACTGAGTTTCCAATTTGGATAGACATACCAATAATGTAGTAAATCTCAATCATCTCTTGGTGGGGGATAGCTCATTCTCCCATAAACTGGTAGTATGATTGATAGGAATAGAAATATGATCACCACAGACCAATTAGCTCCAAGTGGGAAGAGTGAAGTATAGACCAACTTACATTTTCACATTTTTTAAAATTCAAATGCCAATCAGATATGTTGTACCTCCTCCCTTGGGGAGTAAATGGATGAGGAGCAACAACAGTTCAGGAGTATTATTCAAAGAAAACTCTCTTGTCTTGAAAGGAACATGACAAATTCAAACACACGTGTATTTGTAAAATATTTTTTTAGGTTATGTATAAACCACAAATTATGGAATAGGTGAGATTTTAATCTTCCCTTAATATTTTTCTGTATTTTTAAATGATATAAATATGTTATTTTTATAATCAGAAACAAAACACAACCTTTGCTTTGGAAAAAATAAATTACACAGATTGGGTGTGTATGAGAAATGCATGTAGTTATAGTTTCTGCTAATTTCTATAATTATTTATAATTTTGCAGTTTACATAATGTCTTTATTTAATACTATGGTAAGTAGTTTGCATGCACACACACACGTACATACGTATCAGAAAAACTTGGAGAAAGAAAAAAAATGGATTCTTTTTTACGCTTTTTGAAAACATCCTACTCTTGATCTTTTAAGTTACCACTAATAACTATCAGCAGGACGAAAGTTTGTAAAACTCTGCGAGCCATAGAATTGTCCCATCTGAATTAGCAGTAAGAGTAGGAACATGAATCATTCTGTTTCTCCTTCTGCAAAGCCCAAGATCCTAGTTAGCATCTGGATTCTCAAAAGCCTGCCAGCTTAGCCCAAAGAGGTCCCAGGGTCCTCGTGTTCTCACAGTGCTTGTTATGAAGGTTTTGAAAATCATTTGACCTTGGTCTTTTGGAAGAGAGAGAGAGAGAAGTGGTTACTGGAACCAAGAGCTCTTGGATCAGGATTATTCAGTAAAACCAAGGATAGCCTCCGACTTTTCACAAGGGCCTTTTTGCATTTGTTCCCTCTGGCAGGTTTGCTCATAACACACTCGTATATGAGAATTCTCTCTATTGTAAATGTCAATAGCATATCATATGGGACCTTAGAAGTTTTCTGCATTTCTTGATTAAATATGATCTGAAAAATACTTTAATAGAATAAATATTAAATTACATGCTATAAATATAATTCCATTTAACGTGGTCAAATGAGTAATATAAAATATATATACAGCTTCTGACATTTCTCTTCATAGTAGCAGGGATTTTTAAATTTTAAATACTTTTAAAATTAAAAAAATTGCTAAACATTTTCAATCAAATAATTTATCTAGCAGGTAATTGTTATTTAAATTTTCAACTAACTTTCATTTAAATTTTAGATCTATTATGTCATAGGTCAGTCTTTCCAGATGGTGATATTCTCTTGTCACTTGCCTATTGATTTCTGTAACCAGGTCCTGTTGATAGTGATGTTATTGTTCCCCTATCTGAACAAGAAACTCACTACCCATTCTACACAGTGGTTAAGCATTCTCATACTATCTATTGTGCTCACAAGTGTATTTCTGGCATTACAAATGACATTCTGTAATTATGCAGCTTATCAACATATTTTCAATAACTTGTCACTTTTCATTGGTCCATAGGAAAAAAATATACCCACAAGATCATTGCAATATGATAAAGCATAGCATTTTATTTCAGTTGATCAAGTAGAAACCAGTTTCCATCCACACAGAGACTAAAAGAATCTGGAAAACAGAGACAAAACAAAGCAAAACACAAATCCCAGATTTCTGCATTTCAGTAGTTTTGAAGACTCTCTAGTAACTTCCAAGTAAAGCGAGGATACTTGTCAGCCTCTGAAAGCTCTGAAAAACATCCCTGAAGAAATTGTTTCTTTGATGTAGACTCAGGAAGGTTCCACAAGATATGGACAGTTACAAATAATGGTTAAACTTAATTTTTGAAGTACTTCAATGACTGATGTTTAGATATCATTCTGGTTTGAACATCTTGTCCTCTAAATGGACTCAACAGTGCTAACTTGGAGCAACCAACATAAACATATTACAAGTATAAAATATTTCCTATCTTCACACAGCATTTACAACTTAAGTCTACAATAGAATAATGGCTATAATAGAGATAAGGATTAATGCAACTAAATGTAGAAAAGAAAATCATTAAATTAATATTACCAGCGTGTTTAAAGGGATTTTTAGAGGCAGGGAAATGATAGTTCACCTGGAATGAAAGGTAAAACAAATGCACCTAGTGTGCATGGGATAGACCAGTTTATGCCTGATGATCCAATACAATTATTAACAGATGGTCCAATATAATAATATTTATAACTATTAATTATGTGACCACAGTAGCATTGATTGTGAAGAAATTGAATGTCTTGTAAGGGAATGGGAAGTGAAAGGAAACTGCTAGTGTGTTGATAGCAGTGGAGGAAAAAAAGTCCAGAGTGTAGTTTTATTACACAAAGTTGTGAACACATGGCTAGCATTTGACTTATGAAACAGTGGAATCTGTGCTGTTTGGAGGTTTTTCTTTGTTGCTTGATCTTGGTGATATTCAAGGATGTTCCTCCTACTGCTTCTCTCATGAGGTGCTCCTGGCCTCACCCCTTAAACTCAGGTCCTCCCATTCACCTTTCTTTGAGGATAGTTTATTTTCTTATATATTCCCTCTGTACTAACTCTTCTTATTGGACAATACTATTACATTGGTCTACCTATAATTCATTACAATAACTGTCATCCCTTAAATAAAATTCAACAGTGATACCTAATCTGTACTGTGGAAGTTACTGTCTTTCATGCATTGGTCAGCAACTCTCCAGCATTTTGTACCACTAGTCACCAATAAAACCCCTTCCATCCATCTGCTGAGCATAGTCCGTGTCTATTTTACCCAATATGGATTTGTCTCAGGAAAACTTTGCTAGTGTAAAGAAATCCATAATTCTCACTGTTCTGATGAGATAATTTTTGAAAGTTTAATTTGCCTACAGATAGCTCTACAACACCTAATAATTGACTAATTACTTGGTCAGGCTCTAGTAATTTCATGTTTACTATTTTCTGTCATTTTAACTAGAATAAATTTGGGGAATGAGTGATTAAGTTTTGGGAATGCATAATATTTCACCCTAACAATGCATAGGTGCAAAAATTAACATAATTATTACAACTGACATTCTTATTCCACTGTGCTCTCTTATTTTTACTTATTCTAACACAAATTCCTTTATTAGTACTTAACATCAGAAAAGTAAATGTTAAATTTCTTTCTGCCAGCTAATCAGTAGAAATATTTTTAAAACAATTCTTTACTTCAAACAAGGCTTTCTTTGTGAAGTTGTTATTGATTTTAACTTGGTTGAATTGGAAAGGTCTCTTCTAAACTATACAGTCCATTTAATTGATTTTGATTTTCAGGGCCACCACTGTAGTTTTCTTTCTGGACCCATGGGTCCACTCATTTATTCTTTTTTCTTTTCTCTTCTTTTCTTTTCTTTTCTCTTCTTTTCTTTTCTTTTCTTTTCTTTTATTTTATTTTCTTTTCTTTTCTCTTCTTTTCTTTTCTTTTCTCTCTCCCTCTCTATCTCTCTCTCTTTCTCTCTCTTTTGGATATACCATTGCATGCCAGTATTCTATGGACTCAGCAAATACCATTGAAAAGAAAACAAGCAGGAAAGTAAACTAACATCAAGAGAAACTTGCTATTAGGGATGTAGAGGCAATAAGATGAAAATAAATCCATTTTGTAGCATGTTGTAAGGTGGTCAATGATGTGAAAATGGTACAACAGAGGAGAATCCGGACCATCATATAGGCAGAAGGGGTACAATTTAAGTTGGTTGATTTAATGACCCTTCTGCTTTTAGATCCTCTACTCCCACCTCCACACACCACATTCCTGTTCTTCCCGAATCTTATAATTTTGGCCCATCAGCTCCCCCCTCTTTCTTCATCTGATCTTTTGATCTCATTTGGATGTTGTAGGGTAAATAGAGTCAGTCTAGCTCCCTGACTCAGATGTCTGGGGAACCAATATAAGCTGTGTTCTCATAGCCTTGAGACTGGGCCTGATAAATGGTTCCCATAACATTGAGTAGACTTGCATGTGCAGAATCTCCATGTGTTATAAAACGTATTCTGGCTCCCTGCTTTGTCTGTATTTAGTATATAAGGGGGAGGGGCTCCCCGCAGGGGGACATGCAGAGAGGGGCCCGTGGCTTGCAGAATAAAGACATGCCAGGAACCCCCACAGCTCCACGACTTTCCTTCCCTCTGCCTGAATCCCGGGACCTGTCTGGCCTTGAGAGGTTGCAACACAGATGTGTCCTGTGTTCATTTGCTTGGGATTCTATAAGAAAATACCACAACCTTCATGGCTTACATGATTGAAATTCATTTTGTATATTTCTGGAGGCTAGAAATCCAAAATCAAGGTCTCAGCAGTTTTGTTTCCCCTGAGGCCTCTCTGCTTGGCTTGAAGATGATTGCTCTCTCAATGTCCTCAAACAGTCTTTCCTCTGTGTTTGAGTATTTGTTATCTTTCTATGTGTCTAAAGTTTTGCTTCTCATGAGGACACCAATCATGTTGAATTAGAACCCACCCTAAGAACATATTTTACCTTAATCACCTCTTTAAACAACCTATATCCAAATTCACCATTCTTTGAGGCTTTGATGTACAGAGATTTTTGGCAGTACACAATTTAGTCTATAACTGGCCTCTGCAGCATGCAGTCAGGTATATGGAATTTATGTTGGTTACTGTGGAAAAACTGTCCAGTCCGTTATCTATAGGACAAGTAGCATAGGCCCTCTGCCTTTTAGAATTAAATTATTATCTGTGTTTTTATTCCACTATAAGTTTTGTTTAAAATAATTTATTTCTGTTATATTACCTAGCAGATGGATTTGTGCAAGCACCAGGAATTGGAGGGAGGACTAGACATTTTCTACACAGACAAAAACAATGATAAAAAAAGATACCTTTATTTCTCAACTAATTGCTGACTGTGTATTTAGTGACTTCATTTAACTCACTATGGTTTCTCTGTTTAAGTTTGTTTTCATGCTTTAGGTAAAAAGGAAGCTAGTGCATAAAATTAAGCGCTAAACACTGTGATCAAGAACACAAATTGGAATGCATCAAGATTTTACTGTGCACAAAATAGTGAGCTAATAGCATACATATAAATAATTTTAAGCTTCACAATAACCACAAAAATATTTATAAAGTGTCACTTAAATATCAAACAATGCAGTGAGATATATGTTATTATTTCAGTTTACAGATGATGAAAGTAAAGTGTAGGATGTTAATTCCCTCCAAAAATATTATAACTTTAGAAACTTGAAAATAAATTTGAACCCAGATGTGTCTTACGTTAGAGTTTTAATACTTTGCTGTGGTGCAATGCATTAAAAGATTAATTTCTAACACAGTTTTGATTCATTCACCAAAATGTTATCACATTGACAAATATATTTTAAGAGATGTTACCATGTGGACCCAGTTATTTCATTTGTGTCGTTTCTTCTCTCATTTTGCAGAGATATCCACTTTAGACATAAATCATTAGAAGCCACACTCTACCTTTCATAGAAAGAAAACAATAAAACACTCGAGAAAATTTATGGAGTTCAGATATGGGAACATTTTGCAATTGTACCATCATATTACCTTGCTCTTTTCAGTATCCATCCAGGAGGCCAATTTTTCTTTAGTGATTGGGGTCACCACCTAGGGTTGGTGGGTTCTCCTCTCTCTTTTCCTACCTTTTTATACTAACTCTTCAAAAGCCAGGTATAATTTAGTGTTGATTTTCTATATTTGTATAAATACCATACAGCTTCAATATTTTTATTCATGAATCCTTAATGGTTATATGCAGAATCTGTTCTTTAAACTAAAATCCTCCATTCAGGCATGTAACTCATTTTAAAGATACACTAAAATAACTCATATTTATATATGGCTTTATAAACATGCATTAATCATACCTTTATGTTCAATTAACTATAGATCGAATCTATCCACCCACACTTTTGCTGCATATATCTTGGTGCATATGACTGCTTTAGTATATAAGTTCAATCTGCCTAGCATTCCCTGAAATAATAAATGTTTAATAGCGTTTTGGTGAGAGAGAGGCACAGAGAGACAGAGGCAGAGAGAGAGCTGATGATGATAACATAATAGCTCTTTAGTAGAAGCTCAAGTTGACATTTCTCAATATTAGGAATTATTCAATTTCAAAATACCACAATATGGATCTGTAGTATATTCTCTACCAGATGATAAAAATAAGAGGTATCTATAGTTACAGGATCTAGCAATATTTTTTAAAAAATTTATATTTGACAACTACAACAAAAACTATGTAGTATAAGACAAGTAATCAATTTTTCTCTAGAATCCTATATTGTAAAATGATTTATATCTTACAGTTTTTAGTCTTATTAAAGAAATAAATATTGAATACATTTTGAATAAAATCACTAGGCATGCCCTCAGGTTAATAGCATTTAATAATAGTACATTTGTGGAGAAGGCCCAAACTGTGAAGCATGTTTTATGAGTGTATATATTTGTATAAATAAACCATTGTAGTGTTCACAAGGTCTTGTTTGAAGATTTCTTAGAAGGATAATAACTTTTCTATTGTTTTTATATGTAAAACAAGGTTATCTCAACCCCTTATTTATTGATTTTTTTCCTAGGACAATCTCAGGCTAAATCACAGGCCTGGGTGCTGAGAGCCATGTGCTTTCTCCTTGCAGTTCCCCACCTGGGTTCAGGTCTCACTGCCCACATCACGGCGGGATCTGAGTTCACTGTGACGGCAGTGGGGACCTCACTGCCAGACTCTATCACATATGCATTTTAGTGTAACTAATGTCAGAAAGTGTTAAAATCACACACGTATTGAACTCCCAGTATGTTTTATGGTTTTACAAGCATAATGGAATATTGCAAACATTTCTTTTCTCATTTTTAAAATCGGTAAAATTATACAGAACTGATGAGATGGATGTGAAAAAATATCAGAAGATAATATGTGTTAAATAGCATAACCGCACCTAAATCAGTGCTTGGGTCTTAGAAGGCTGCCCTGCCTCTTGTCCCGGAGCCTGCGCCTTCGCGGAGGAATGGTATGTGTTAACAGAGTTAACGTAGAACTGGATTAACTTTTTGAAGGAGGATAGAGTTTGTGATCTCACACAAAAAACGATGATTGCATTCTCAGTTTTCAGTGTATAAGGAACAATGGCTGCTAACTTAACATAAGCTTAAAGGATTCAATTAATGATTGAGAAGAGAATATATTCGAAAGTAATAACTTGCAAACCTTAATTTTAGTTGGCTCCTCTGAGTCATAGCATCCTTTACCAATAAATTGGTTTCTCATAAGAAGCATTCAGAACAATTTTATAAAGTCTTAATTCTCCTTTTTAATATTAACTTTTAATTTTATTTTTCCCCATATATATTGAAAAATATAGAAAAGATAGACTATTATGTACATTGTGGTTTTCACTGTGATTTTTTTTTAGCTCAAGCAAGACATTTTCTTTTATTCATTGCTCAAAACCTCAGTTTGTCTTCAGTCCCAAATAGAGTCCCACATAATTGCTCTATGTACAATAGCTATGATTTTTCTGTAATTATTTAATATTTTAGTGATATCATTGATTTAACATTTTAATATTTTCAGATAGCAATAACAAAGCTTGAGACATCCAAATAGAGTTCACTTTCACCGTGACAGCCTACAATGAATTGATATGAAGACATGTCTATGCTAAGAAAAGAACTAACCCAGAATGATTTTTGAAGCTAAAATAATGAGTTAAATATATCTTCTCAATTTTTGTTTGGAATTATATTTATACTTATGTGTCTTCATTTGATAAAAAGAATCAAGCAAAATGAATAATTTACAGATTCATGTGTACGCATTATTATATATGATGAGGCTCAGTATCTAGCATTCATACCTGAGGTGTTGTTTTTCAGTATACTGTCAAAATTCTATTGGCAGACAAATATTTAAAAATGTTAAAGCTCTGCCTGGTGTGGCTCAGTTTGTTGGGTGTCATCAAGCAAAACCGAAGTGCCCCAGTTGGATTCCCAGGTAGGACATGTGTCTCTACCTGGGTTGTGGGCCCAGTCCCCAGCTGGGGCGCACTGGGGAGGCAACTGATTGATGTTTCTCTCACACATCAATGTTTCTCTCTCTCTCTTTTTCCTTTTCTTCTCCTGTCTCTAAAAATAAATACATAAAATATTTTAAAAAGTAAATAAATAAATAGTCAAAATGTAACAGACATCTGCCACTTGCTTATAGAGGGAGTTCTGTTACATGAAGGAGGGAATTTACGACTTCAGAAGGAGCAAACTTTGTGTGTCTTCTTCCACGTGGCCATCACTGTAAGCACAAGGACACCAGTGATATATGCACAGACACCTAAAGGACACACTGTGTTCTCTCTTGTAGAGCATCAGGGAACGGTACAAAGTGCCCCCGCCTTATCCACAGCTTTGTCACCACTGTTTCAGTTATACGCTGTCAACCATGGTCCCAGAATATTAAATGGAGAATTCTACCACACTTTATCTCATTATGTAGGCATTGTATTATCTCATATCATCACAAGAAGAAAAAGGGTGAGCGAAATAGAGTGAGGTACTTTGAGAAAGAGAGTAAAAACGAGAGAGAGATAACCATACATTTACATAAATTTTATTACAGCATAGTATTATAATTGTTCTATTTTATTACCAGTAATTGTATAATGAGTCTGTAATTTTATCACAGGTGTGTATGTAGGTGTAGGATAAAGACACAGTATATATAAAACCACATCCCTGAATTAACTGGCTCTCCAAGCTGAAATAAGACACACGACTTATTGATACAAAAAGTACAATAATATACTGAAAATTATATTGCACACTGCTGTGATTCTCTTTAATATTTATATTTTTGCTATCATCTAATTTAAAATTGCCAACAAATTAATATATTAATGTTTTTATTCATCTCATATGTGGAGTTCATATTTTCATCTTCACAGGGTGATACTTTATATTTATTGCATAAAAGTTTAGTTTCTCAATCTTAAGTAAAGGTACATGTTTCTATTTATGAGTCTGGGGTTATATAATGAGCAACCTGGATGAGGCTTCTTGTCACTTACTCATTGGTAACTTTTTCTGCTACATAACACAAATAAATAATAAGACAAATAGGACAAATAAATATTACATAAGACAAATAAATATCACAAAATGTATTCACTATGTCCATGTTCTTTAGTCAAACAAAAAGAATTTAGCTCCTCATTCAGTGTAAATTTGGACTCCTTTTAGACATCATCGTGATGATTATGTTTATTTAATACAAACAAATTGAAGACAACTGTGAAAATTTAGGTTTTTAAACACAGTATTAAAAGTACTTCTATAGAAAGAAAGGTTAGAAAAATAATCAGAAGAAGATTCTAAAATGATGGCAAAAGAAAGAATAAGAAAGGAAAGAAAGGCAGGGAGCAAGGGAAAGAGGAAAAAGAGGGAGAAAGGATGAGAGGGAGAGGAAGAGAAATGTTTTTAAGGTAACTTTTCCCTTGTTTGTTTCTTTTAAATTGTTTATGGTTTGATTCATTAGATTAGATCTAAGCTCTTAGCTGCTTTAGTCACCATTTTATAACTAGAAAATATTACACTGTTGAATCACAGCAGATATATACACATAATATCTGTTGAGGGTAGACAGATGGATGCCAGCTGGCTGCATGGATGAACTGGGATGAACTGCTTGACTCACAGTTTACACTTAATTGTTTTTTTTTTTTTTTGCTACTTTTTGTCTTTCATTGTGTGTGTGTGTGTGTGTGTGTGTGTGTGTGTGTGTTCTTTGCCCCTGGCATAATTATCCACTCTGAGTAAAACAAGTCTCAAAAAAAGGTATGAATTTTACAAACTTTTTATGAATGCAGTTTTAGACATTGGTGCCTAGTCCCAAACAACGTTGAAGCTAGCATAGCCCCCTCCCTGTCTCCTCACCTCTTAGTCTAAGAGGTTTACTTGGAAACTAAGGCTACTTAGAACATTACTCCATGTTAGGACACCAATAACGTTTTTTAAAAATCTGTGTATAAAGTTAATCTGCTTGTTAGATTAACATTTCCATTAATGTTGCTTTGGATAAATTTATTAAGTGCTATTGTGATTGATATTATGATCAGTATCATACATGAAAAGCCATTCAGAAGTTAATTCTTCATACGGTTTCCTTCTCCCCTAGATATTTGTTCGTTTAAGTTGAAGTTGACATCATCTAGGTTGATGATTCTCAGTTCTCAAAAGACTAGTTTATACAGAATTTATTTAAACAATATTGGAGAGAACTAGAAAACTTAGGAATGTCCTCAGTGATTCCATAAGATATGTGAGAATCTTCAGTCACTGTGGTTCATTACAAAACACCAGGAACTTCCTTGGACCGAATCGAAGCCCCAGGGTGTTTCTCTAATATATTCCAGTCTAGACTCCCACGGCAGAGACCTAACTGCCCTAGAGCAGGAGAGACCTCGGCCTATAACTGTTGGCCTCACGGAGCTCTGGTTCATCATTTTATTCACTCAACAGATCCCTTCAAATGCAACCTCTGAATAAACTCGTTCAACACTGACTTTGCTGTTTCTTTGCAGACGCCTGCAAAACTGAATTTCAGTTCAGACAATTGCGTACAAAGAGAGGGAGTACAGATTACTGAGTCAGACAGACCTTACTTTTGAAGTAAAACACTCAAAGTAAAAATAGAACTTTTGGTGCAGGGATGGGGAAAGAACTGGAACCTGGACATTTATAAAGAGCATTTCAAATTGAGGGAACAGCATATGGAAAGGCTGCCACAAAAAAGGAGGGCACCGATTTAGGGCCTGATGTGCTACTGTGTGTTTTAGATTCTACCTTGATGGCAATGGGAAGGCACCAAGTTGGCTTAGTGATGGGTCTGATATAATCAGTGTGAATTTCTAAGGTATCATTTTGGCTGGAGAGAGGAAATGGATTGGAGAGTGAGTAAAGTGGATGCAGGAAGGAAAACAGGAGTCTAATGATAAAAAATACAATATCCATAGCAATAGTGCCATGCATACTTGTATTTAATGTTTGTCTTTTAAATATCACAGTGATCTACTGATGAAGTTCAATTATTACCTCCTTTAGATTAAATAGGCTTCAAATATAGAATATCTTGTCCAAAGTCTCCTAGACACAAAGTTGTTCATATGATAGAGTCCAGATTTGCTTTCGGACAAATTACTCCAGAGAAAACAAAACAAAAAAAGTAACCAAAAAAATTCAAAATTTATTACTGGATTGAACTCTGTTGGGAAACCCTGAAAATGGAGAAAAAACAAGCATTTCAAAGTTACATATCATAAAATTGCTGGAAATCAATTACATTTTCCATAATGTTTACAAATAATAGTTCCCTAGGAAATATATGCACATGGATGTATGTGTAATCACCACACAACTAAGTTCATTGTTAACTGCTCAATTGAAATTCCTCCCATTACCAGCAGGCTTGATTTCTAAACCTTATTTGTGATACTTTCATTCATATTTCTCTTTGCATTTATTCTTAAATCACCTTGTAACTCCTCCAAAACCCAGACCTTTGCTTTTCCCACTAATAATTTTTTCCAGGAAGCCATTTAGCTTAATGAGTAAATGCATAGACTAAACTTAGACACTTTCAGGATATCCAGTCTTCTGATCTTGTAAACACTGTCTTCTCTATGCCTGCTTCTCACTGGTTGACAGTCCTTTAGAGCATACCTGGTATATGCCAGGTGCTCACTAAATGTTGGTTATTAAATGCTAGCTATTGACAAAATAGAAGTCCTCTCATATTCCCATCACCTACACTCAAACCCACCTTTTCCTTCATTATTCTTCTCTTGCCCTGGACGTGAATCTTTTCTCCTGTCAAATGCCAGGTGTGAACTCACTCCTCTGAACCCCATCACTTCTCCTGTTTTCAAAAGTTCCCCTCCTTTGGGAATCTTCTATGAACTGCACTTTCTCTCATCTGTTCCATAGAATCTTCTTGTCATTAACATGTGAGCATGCTTATTGTCTGCCATGTTAAAACAAGCATGATATAATTCTTGACATTCTTAAGTTACCTCTTTATTTCCTGATCTTCATTTTAGGCATGTTTTAAAAAAGTTTGTTAGTAGATTATTCTCCATGTTCTTGAATCCCCGTCACAAGTATTGCCACTCCCATCAAACTACTTTTACTTGCAGCTTATCAAAACATAGTGTTCTCATTTCCGACTTGCCAGATTCAAAGCCTGCCTCCCATTGTTCCATATTCTGGAGACTAGCAAATATGCATCTCTGCCTTACCTTCTGTCGGGTGTCTATGCTCACTTATAAGCTGTTTAATTGATGCCACTAGTTGTAAAGATGTCTCAAACATATCGACCTTGTGCAATAGAGAACATCTGATCCACAATCCACCTCCATCCGCCAGCCCATAAATTTTCTACCCACCACATGATTGTTCAAGAAGGATCCTAGCCATGATTCTTGCTTCCACTTTCTCATGACAGCTCCTCTCACTTCTACTACCTCTACACCCTTCAGAAAGCATCCTCTGTCTTCTTTTAGGCTCTCTAGAATAAAACCCCTCTGATCACTACTTCTTCAACCTTCATTTAGGCCAACATAATGTGCTGCGTGGATTGATGCCATAGTTTTCCAATTCATTGGCAACCCTGCTATCATAGCCTTTCCAAAACATTCTCCACAAACCTGGAAGGGTGAACTTAAAATATACATCTGAACGTGGCATTCTTTTGTCTATCATAACAATGGTTTACTGTCCGTAAGCTTCATGTATAAGTTTTCAACACCTCTGGTTTAGTGTCTAGTACAAGTAGGTATTTTATGTGTGTGTGATGAGTGATTGCAATTATTTTATAATCACTGTTAGAAGGAGGGCTATGGAGACTGGTCCCAGAGTGTTAGATATAAACCCTCGCCCTTCCACCTACTAGTCAATTCGACTCTACGGGCTTCAGTTTCCTTGTCTGCAAGGCAGCGGCTTTCACCCTTTATCTCGAGGCACATGTAAACTAATCCCTGAAATTCTGAGGCACCAGAACACTTAGTACCTTTTTTCGCTGATAAGACAAAAATAGGATAATTTTAATTCATTCACATGAAATGGCTATTGTTGTGTTGGCTCTTGTCATTTTTTTTTATTTGACAATCTAAGGGAAAAGAGGTCAGTGCCCCAGGCTAAACAGTCAAGCATTTCATGTTTTAAAACTTCTTGAAGCACACTGGTTGAAAATTGCTCCTCTAAGGTAATGACAGTGAGTATGCAAAGTTTGATAGAAGAATTAAAATAATTGAATTAATAGAAATATCCATTGGTAAATGGTGGTGATGATGATAATGATGGTGATGATAATAATGATGATAATAATGGTCCACCAATTTATCTGGATGTGAAATTTTTATCCATGTTGTTTTAAGCAGAGACAGCATTAACTGCTTTCTGAGGAAATCTTCTAATCATATCTCAATAAATACAATATTTTAATAACAATCAGAATTTTCATATTAAAATGATATTTTATTTTTCATTCATTGCCCTTGGGCATTTATTTGCTTCTCACTTCTAACACCAAATGATTTAAAAGTCAGTGATGAACATCGGGTTTATTATAACCAGAAGATCTTGGCAACTTATGCATGACGAAGAGGGGTGAAGTGGAGCACCTGATGAGACAATCGCAAAAAATAAACAAGCATTTTATTTGATTTCCCGTCTCTCCTTATCATATCTCTGCATTGGACCTCTATTCACAGTGGAATAAGGCCATGCTTGTAGTGCGTTATTCGTCAGGAGAGGGGACTTGGTAACATCACACTTCACAGTAAGTAAACCAAATAAAGAAATTGGAAACTGGCATTTTCTAAGAAAAGAACAACAGTTCACCTCCACAAAGATGTTAAGTGAATCATCATTTTCCTTTTTATTGGGATAACATCTGTCTAAATTTTATTTCTTTCTTGTTGCTGGTTGTAATTAGTGTATGATATTTATAGTGACATTTGTGAGACAAATATTGTTAGCTTACCTTTTTCCCCCCTGCATATAACAGCCAAAATAATTTGGATTCAATTCAATAGAGACTACATTTCTTTACTTTTTTTTCAGACATTTAAACCTGCATTAGGGTTTAAAAGACCCTCAGTACCTCCCCCTAGCCTCCATCCAAAGGAAAAAAATCAATTCTCTGGGATTTCTATAGCTCTTTTTTGGGGGCTTTCCATAGCAGTCAAGGGCAAGCTGAGAAAGAAAGAAAATAAAAGAGAGATTTATTTCCAACGCTAGCAAAACCTGAGTCCCAAGATAAAAGAAAAAGCCAAGCATAATGAGAAAAGAGAAAGTAAAAAAAAAAATCTCCTATAGATCCGAACTAAATATGACCTTTGTTCTGAAAACTCAGAGTCATAAATTATAAGAGAACCAAGGACATCATCTGTGCCGCTGAAACTCTACCTACTGCTTGACTAGGGAGCCGAGCGACAGTACACAGATGGAAGGCAATGGATTTATGAAGGGACGTGCCAGTGCCCAGGGTAGGGCTTGAAATGTGCACTTGCTCTTGGCACCTGAACTGAGGCTTTGTTTGCTCTAATGCCAGGACGGCACGCTCACTCTCTGCCTTTTCTGTGCCAGAGTTAGATGCTCAGATTTGAAAGCTAAAATTCATCAAGTTTTAGCACTGCCTCTCCAAAGCTGAACGATAACAGATAAAAAGGTACATTTTTTCCCTTCAATTTAAAAGTATGACTGCTACATTAAAACAAAAAGCAAAAAAACAAAAAACACACACACTCTCCTCCAAAGACTTTGATGTGAAATATTTCCTTGTCAATGAGGGCATCTAAAGATGCTAGAAAGCTTTTTTTTTTTTAATATGCTTCAATTTTTCATCAGGTCACATAGTCTTGTGTCAATTTCCTCAGACTTTTAGGTTTAGATACACAATGATTTTCTCTGTCCCAGACATTAGTCATATCCCTTGAATTTAAGAACTGCTTTAACACAAATAGTGAGTCATTCACAGAAAAATTAAGGAGACTATTTAGTTTCTAGCCAGCTTTGCAAAAATATGATTCTGTTGGAATCCAAAACCTCACAATTTCATTTTGCCTTGGTAGCACAAAATTATTTCCTCATTTTTAATACCAAAGCTCTAACATGTGGATACATCATGCTTATAGTATAAAAGGCTATAGAAGCTTATTCTCCATAATAAATGATTATAAAGTGCTCACAAATTACGTTCCTGAAGTTTTGAACTCCATTTCAGCATTTCTCATCTCCTTCTTGCACCATAGAATCATCCAAAGAACAATATAAAAAGGACTATTGCCCTGGCCCACCCCAGGCCAATTAAATCAGAATCTCTGAAGGCAGTGCTTACGCATCAATGATCTTTAAAGCTCCCCAGTTGATTCTAATGTATAGTTGGATCTGGGAATGCTCTTGTATATAACGCTCTATTCTTCGTTTTTGTGAAAGCAAAGCAAGGAAGTACTGAGAAAGCAAAAGCAAGTAAAGAATAATCCTAAACAAGTGATCTTAATGGAAAAGAATATACATTACTTTTTTATTTATTTATATTTTTATTTATTGAATTTATTGGGGGTATTGGTTAATAAAATAATTTAGATTTTAGGTGTACGACTCTATAATTCATCATCTGTAAATTGTATTGTGTGTTTAGCAACCCAAGTTAAGTTTCCTTCCATCACCATTTATCGCCCTCATGGCCTCTTCTACCTCAGCCTGCCCCTTTCCCTTTGTCAATCAGCATACTATTATCTATGAGGGTTTTGGGTTTGTTGGGGGGGCATTGATTAATCCATTTACCTTTGCACCCAACCTCTCAACTCCCCTTCCTGTCTGACAGCTATCAGTCTGTTCTTATGATCTATATTGTGTTTATATTTTGTTTATTAGTATGTTTTTGTTCATTAGATTCCACACATAAGAGAAATCATATGGTAACTGGCTTTCTCTGATTGGCTTATTTCACTTAATATAATGCTCTCCAGGCCCATTCATGTCTTTGCAAAAGATGAGTTTCCTTTTTTTTTTAACAGCTGAGTAGTATTCCATTATGTAAATAAACTGAAAGGTCTTTATCCACTTATCTGCTGATGGACACTTGGGCTTCTTTCAAGTCTTTGATATAAATAACACTGAAATGAACATAGGGATGCATATATTCTTCCAACTTAGTGTTTTGAATCACTGTACTAGCACATATTCCAAGATTTGGCATCACTGGATCAGAAGGCAGCTCTATATTTTACTTTTTGAGGTAACTCCATACGGCTTTCCACAGTGGCTGCATCAATCTGCATCCCTACTAACAGTGCACAAGGGTTTCTTTTTCTCTGCATCCTCATCAATACTTGTTTGTTGACTTATTAATGACGGTCATTCTGACAAGTGTGAGGTGATATGTCATTGTGGTTCTCATTTACATTTCTCTGATGGTTCATGATGTTGAGCATTTTTTCATATGACTATTGGTCATTTCTGTGTTCTTTTTGGAGCAGTATCCAAATACTTTGGAGAAGTATTTGGAGAATGACGTTCGCCCATTTTTAAATTGGATTGTTTGCTTTTTGATGTTGTTTTATAAATTCTTTATACATCTTGGACATTAACCTCCTTATCAGATGTACCATTGGCACATATGTGCTCTTATTCATTTTGTTGATGTGTTTCTTTGCTGTGAAAAATCTTTGTAGTTTGATGTAGTCCCATTTGTTTATTTTTTGTTCCCCTTGCCAAAAGAGATATATCACCAAAAATATTGTTTTGAGAAATGTTTGTGATTTTACTATGTTTAGTTCCATGATTTTAATGGCTTAGTATCTAAAATTTAAATCTTTAATCCATTTAAAATTTATTATTGGGTGTGGTGTAAGAAAGTAGTCTAGTTTCATTTTCTGCATGTGTCTGTTCAATTTTCCCAATACCAATTATTGAATAGACTCTCTTTACTCCCTTGTATATTCTTGCTTTCTTTGTCAAATATCAATTGACCAAAAAGGCATGGATTTATTTTTTGGCCCTCTATTCTTTTCCATTGATCTATATGTCCATTTTAAGCCAGTACATGCTGTTTTGATTACTATGGACTTGTAGTATAATTTGATAACAGGTAGTATGATTTCTGCAACTTTATTTTTCTTTCTGAATATTTCTTTGGCTATTAGGGGTCTTTTGTGGTTGCATATAAATTTTTGGAATATTTGTTCTAGTTATGTGAAACACAAAAGGCATCCAAATTAGAAAGGAAGAAGTAACTGTCACTATTTGCAGATGACATGATTCTGTATATAGAGAACCCTGAAGATTCCACAGAAAAAATTACTAGATTGATAAAGGAATTTATTAAAGAAGCAGGATACAAAATCAATATCCACAAATCAGTTTCATTTTTATGTACCAATAATGATCTATCAGAAAAGGAAACTAAAAAACAATCTCATTTATAATAGCATCAAAAATAATACTTAGAATAAATTTAACCACAGTTATAAAAGATATGTACTCAGAAAATTAAAAGACACTAAATAAAGAAATCTAAGAAGATCAAATAAGTGAAAGCGTATACTGTGTTCATGGATAGAAAGAACTAACATCATTACAATTTCCATATTACTCAAAAGAATTTGGAGATTCAACACAATTCTTATCAAGACACTTTACATTTTTAGTCGCATGCTAATGTTTAGCAGCATGAGAAATAAGGATACTATAAAGAATTACCAGATTTTCTTGTTTGTACTTCACTTTGTGTTTCTTTTTTGCATACTTTTATAGGAACATTAATATATATAAAGAGTCTAATAACGTAAGAGCTACTTGTATGTGGAAAGGGAAACTGCATATGTGAGTGTGGTCCTACAAACTCTCTACACAGTAAATCTGCAACTGGAAAATGGAATATAACATACCTTCTCTGCCTTGTTATTTAACAAGGGCAGATGGGAAACAGCACTCACTCAACTGCAGGAACGACATTCATGGGGAAACTCAGCAGTAGTGCTCATGTGGGTCCATTCTAGGGCAGCCCACAGAGTTCTCTCACAGGCATTTCAAAGGGTAAGAGAGTGGCCTGCTCTGGTGCTGTAGGACTGTAAAGCTACACAATTAAGTAAATGTAGACCTTTTCTGGTATTGTTAGGGCTATGACATAAGAGCAATACGGCATGGTAGACTCTTGGTTCTAACCTCATCCTGACATCCCAGTATTCGAAGTTAGATAAAACACTAACCCCTCCTTCGGAATGATCAGACACGGGGGCCCAATCTTTTTGGTCACAATTTTGTGATCTAGCATACTAGTGGCAGTGTTTTCTATGTCAGAATTCATGACGGGGAGAAACCTTGAGGTTTAGCCAGGATGGATTGTGTTAAACCAAAGATCATTGCTACCTTCTACCCTGGGTCTTACATGGCTTCGTTTAATGCTAACTCTTTTCCAGGAATGCTAACCAGGAGGGGATCAATCTGAACAAGCTAATATCATCATTCAATCTAATCCTCTCATTCAAAAGAGAGCATCATGTCCATTGTGTTAGTCACTCTTACCATTTAGCTCTCGAGGGGTGTCAAAGCAATCATCAGAATCCCAAGAGACACTAGGAGCTGATTCTAATTGGCCAAGTATCACCCTGAGAGTATTGAACATACATACCTGAAGCTAGTAGAGGAGGGTAATTTTTAAGAAAAGCCCATGGTCATATATAGTCTAGTCTATAAAGTGTAGCAGGAGTGTCTTTTTAGGTGAATTAGTACCTATAGCATGCTCCAAGTGTCCTATAATTCTGAGGTGCCCCAAATATGTTGAAGGAAGGAAGAACCAACTTATACCACTTGTTTAGCCACAGGTACTAGATCAATACCTTCTACAGAGTAGTAAGTAAAAACACATGAGCCCGATGAAATGATGTTAGTCAATATTTACTGAGCATTTAAAATGAGTAAGAAACCTTTTTAAATGTTTTCATTTAATGGCTCATTATTTCTTATTACAATGCTGTCAAAATTATTATTATCCCATTTTTAGAGGGGAATATTGAGGCATTTGGTCACTAGGTAAAGATTATGAGGGAAATAAATAGTAGAGCTTGATTTCACGTTTTGCAGCCTGGATTCAGGCTCTCCACCACTGCTGGCTTCAAGCATGAGTGAACCACATTTTCTGGACAATGAATTGCTGAGAAACACTAGTGACAGTTGGAAAACTATTTAGGGCGTTATTGCAATGGCGAGTGTAACTTAGATAAGGGATACATTGTTGGAACAGAAAAAGAAGTGCACAGATTCAACAGATATTTAGGAGGTTGAATCAGCAAGACTTGGTGATTGAATGGCTTTCTATCTTGTGAAACAAGATCGGGTGCACTGAGATAAAGGAGGAGTGCATCTGAAAAATCGTGAGTTCTGTTGGGCATAAGAAGTTTAAGGGGCCTATCGTATGTCAGTTGGAGTAATCAAGTAGATTGTTGTATTATTTGCATTTCCTCTGATGATCAGAGAAATTGCTTCGGTCGGATGGGTAAGTGTATATTTCAGTGAAGCTAGCAGAGGTTAATAGATTACAGAAAAGGGAAATAGAGAAAAGGTGTTCAGAGCATATCCCACATCACTGGCCATTTGGAACCCAGGCAATGGAAGGGCAGCCCACAGTTCATGTTGAGAAGATGGTCTAGAGAAGTAGCAAAATGATGCCCAGAATTAGAAAATCTCAAGTACAAATGAGCTGGAACAAAGGAAAAAAAAAAAAAAAAACAACATTTTCAATAATACAGAGAAATAAAAAATATTCAAAGATTGTCGGGATTATAGTTAGACATCATTACATCATTATAGGGTGTAAAAATACCCACATTATTTATAGTCTGGTTGTTATAGACGACAATACTGAAGTGACTGTGAAATTTTTAAGCTGTAGAGGTGAACTGATTTCAATCTGAATACTAAAAATTATTCAATTTTGCTTAAAAAAATCAGAGACAATTAATAACTACTAATGATAAAAATGACAGATATCCTGGGAATACAAATTTTGGCAGCTAAACATATGCCTGTGATCTGATCATTTTTATACATTTAAAGTTATGCTTTGAAAAATAAAGGGTATGTCTAAATATGTTGATGCATGTCAGTAATGTTGGATTGTGTAGGCCTTTCTATAGAAAATCAAGCATTAACATGTATTAAGCACCAATCATAATTAATAAGGCCACTATAGATATTCTTGAATACATTTTATAAAACTTGTTCAATTTTAGCAAGACACTTGTCTATGTGTTTATCTATTCTATCTTCAGAAAATATTCCCAAGTATCCCCAAGTCATTAAGTACTTGCTACCTTATTCTTTATCAAACATTTAATGTTCAGGTTTCATATAATGGAATGTTTCTTTAAAAATCATTGTACTTGCACATTCATATTATTAATATTATAAAATTGTCTTTAACTATAATTGCCTAGGATACATTGTGGGTAACATTTCTCACTACAGTAATAAAATCTAAATAAATGTATATGGGTATGATATGGATTCAGATATGGGATGTCTATAGATAATTATTGTCCAATATTTAGTATTTAAAAGACATTGAGTTAAGAATTTAAGCACTGGCAGGAGTGGCTCAGTGGATTGAATGCCAGCCTATGAAAGAAAGCATCACTGGTTCGATTCCCAGTCGGGGCACATGCCTGAGTTGCAGGTCAAGTGCAAGAGGCAACCACACATTGATGTTTCCTCACTCTCTTTCTTATTCCTTTCCCCTCTGTGTAAAATAAATCTTAAAAACAATGTTTAAAAAAAAGAATTTGATAGCATTTGTGCTAAAGTCTAGACTCTCCATTCTAAGCCCCTTAATGAAAAAAAAAAAAAAAAATCCTTTATTTTCTATTCCTGTACAGACTAAATCCATATTAACATTGATGTTGCTCAACAGTTCTCTCAAATATGTACTCTCTCCAGTAAAGTATATGTCCTTATACAATGTCTTCTATTTTTATTTATCTTTAGAGGTAAATAGTTAACCTGGATGATCTATAGGAATCTTTCTAGCTCTAATTATTTTTTATTCCAATGTGTGTGTGTGTGTGTGTGTGTGTGCGCTCATACAAATCCGATACTTGATTACTTTCGCACCATGAGTAAATTATTTCAACAAGTATTTATAGAGGTCACAAAATAGATTAGTTTGTATATCATAAAAATACTAAAATATGAAGATATCTCCTAATGTCAGTGGTATCCTGCTCTTTATTTGGAAGGAACAAGAAAAACGAATCTTGGGAAGGATGACTTACATGGGCTCTTATCCTCAGTACAGTGATATATGAGCTATATTACCTTTGTAAGTCACTTCGTCTTTTTGAACCTTAACATTCTTATCTGCAAACTGTACATGGTAACGCCGAACTCAGGATGCTATTAGAGATTATTTTTCAGGTTTACTCAATCCTGTTCACTATCATGTTATAAACAATGGTCACACAAAGTGATGAATGGAGTGATGTAGATACTTAACACATGCTTCAGAAACTGAAAAAGGGAAACATTTCATTCTAAGACGAAGAAGAATCTGTCTTGAATTGGTCAGAGTCAGACAGGCAGACAAAGGAAGGATGACTTTTTAGGCGGAGACATACGTCTCGCTCCACGGCATGCAGCGGTGTGAAGAGCTGAGAAGCAGAAACCACGGAGACAGGAGGGAACGATGCCGGGAAACGTAAAGCTGTGACGCGGATCTGTTAGACACAATGCAGACTGTTAAACGGGACAGTGACTTAGCCTGAGTTCACTAGAAATTATTTTCACGGTGGCGCTGAGACCAATCGGAAATGTTGAAATAGAAGACGACTGAAGTAATCCAGGCTAGGGACGATGTTGGCCTAAACCACAGGGATAGAATTGGATTTAAAAAAAGGTGGTCCAGACAGACAACGTCGGGACACAAGAGAAAAAGGAAAGCCTCCCGTGATCACGTTCCCACAAAAAACATGCACAGCCTAGTATTGGAGCTCCTCTTGCCACAGCACCCTAGCTCCCTTCTCACCCTCTTCTTTTGCCTGCGTGACCTATTAAAGTCCAAACCTAATTTTTCCAGAAACTTCTGTTTTTCAGTTCTATGTGGAGAATGTAGGATATAAAGGAATAATTAGGGCTGAAGGGAAATTTTTGAACAGTAGATAAACGTAATACTCATACAGTTAGCAGTTCACTAGAAATGAAAAAAAAAGATATATCCTCCTCCAGATCTAGATTTCTACTTTTGATCTGTAGTTATTTACACACACACACACACACACACACATATCACCATTGCAATGTGTGTAAAAATAAACTCATTATCTTTTCTCCCAATACATATTTTCCTTCTTTATTCCTTACCAATGATGTATCCATCCATGCGAGTTGAAAGCAGTGCCATAATAGTCAACATATAATATTAAAATCTAGTTTGTTGGTCCCATTAAGATAAGGCCAGAGAAGAGGAAATGATGAAAGTTTGCTATTTGGAGAAGTGTGAATAAAATTATGGTAGAAGACAATAATTTTAAGCTGACTAGTTAGTTCAGAAGCTTCCCAGGCAGTATATCAATATTATATTTGATTACTTTTTCCTCACATTATTTATCATCCACAAGCTCCTTACTATTGTTGCCAATCCTATTTAACATTAGAAATGGTGCTACAATGTACTGTGTACTTCACCTTTTTTGTTTGTTTGATTATGCTTGTATTTTGCTGTAAGTGCAGTGAATGTTATCAGTTATATCTATAACTCTCAAAAAGGAATCATCTCTAGACTGAACAAGGAAGTTTAAGTTAATATATATTTTATTATTTCTACCTAACTTAATTACATTACTTGATATATATATTTTTTCTTTTTGCTAATTTATTTTGGGAAAGAATACATAGTTATAGTTTCCTTGTTTATTAGACTAAAAATAGTAATTTATTTCCCTCATTGGTCTACAATCAATTAAAATTATGTTTGAGCTATATTTGTACTAAATGTTTTGCTAGTATTTTTCTTATTCTACTTTATTCATTCTAGTAATATTTAGTGAGTATATACTACAAGTTATATTTATGCTTTTAAATTTAAACTACTTGATTATAATGTGAATAATCTAAATCAATGCACTTTAAAACAATTTGAAAAGGCTTGGCTAGATTAAAAATTCTGTATACTGATAACATTAATGCTAATCCAGAAAATTCAGTACTGAAAGCACCAAATTAAATCTTTCTTTTAAAGTATTTGATTTTCTACCTAGCTTGTTTTATGAGGTAATATAGTTCTCAGTATGAAAGTGAAAATATTTCTGAATGAAACCAAATTCTTACCAAGTATAAATGCCTTCAACATATTTGTTTATGGTTTTCATGTTTCAAATATCATATATGAAATCAATAAACAATTATCTTAATATCTTATCAAGAATTTATAGCAATAGTCTATTGAGAACATTAAATTTTCCCATTTAATATTGAATGTGAGATGACTTTGCTTACCATCTCCTTTTCATTTAAAATGACTTTGTATAAGGTGCTCATTAGTAATTAATATATTGTTTTTTAGTTTTGAGTTTGATGACATATAAACTGATATTTGTTATGTTAAACCAGCACAAAATACTTTTAGAATGAGTCCTTCAATTTCTTACTAAAGTTCCTTTTTTGAATTAATAACATCAATAATTTTGACTTCTGAATGAACAATGTGTAATCTAAGTTATACTGATGAAGAAAATTATGGACCTAAAATCTGATGTAATTTCTCTACTCTCTTTCATTAGTACTGACTTCTAGATTGTTAAATACATGTTCCATACATATGCATACTTTAAAGTTTCTTAGCATTTTATTGTGTGTTAATGTAGTGAAATACATTTATTTATAACTAAATATTCTATTAGGATTTAAAAGCATCTGCCTCTGAAGGCATATTATAGATTTAAAATTCTTGTGGGTGGCAGGAAAAATAATGTATTTGTATGTTCTGCTCTGTGTTTCCTCATTTTATGTCCTATTCAGGACTCTATACAATTTTTAGAGATATAAAATGTGAAATAATAACGATGGCAATAATCATAATGTAAATTTCAAAGCCATCCTCTTCAAAATGGCAAATTTTCCTGACAAACAGAAATACGATGTTAGCATATTCAATCTGGTAATCTTGTCATCTTGAGCATATGCCAAACTGTTGCGACAAAGAGAAAAAAAAACAGGCTTTATGCTTTGTTTGGATTTCATTATATGGAATATTCCGCCAGAGCAGGGATGCACTATATACACTGTCTTATTTAAAATCTTTTCATTTGGCACCTAAGCCCTGAGGCAGAATTCCAACCAAATTGTAAGTAGGAATGATGCCAACCTAACAGATGAACATCAGGTGCTAAAGCCAAGAGTCCATGTTCATATAGCAAATGTGTTTACCCAGGGCAGGATTCCAGTTATAAATCTTTAAACAAATTCAGAAAAACTGTGCCAGCATGAAGAGGTCACCCATTTTTAATTCACCCAGAACAAGAATTAACCTTTACTTTACTTTTAGAGATGCAACTTAGCCACAGATGTCTGCTATCTTTTTATGTTGGAGAAAGATTAGGTAGTTATTGATTTACATATTTAATTGCTCAATCTTTGTTGTTTATCTAGTGGTTTGCCATTAATCCAAAATTTTGTATTGATTTATTTCATGCTAAATTATAGTTTATCGATGATAAAGTGGCATAACATAAAGGGCTAATTTGAAAAGAAAATGAATAAGGATTTCCTAAATACTCCCACAATATTTGCCCAAAGCTGTAAGTATGCCTATAAATTGGAATATCCATTTGACCTTAACAAGAGAGTAAAAATTAATATTTTATGGTTCATCTTATTTATAGAATACTAGTGATGAAAAGGTGTCAATGGAATAAGTTTTAAGTATTTTATTAACTCGATATTTTGATTATTAAGAGATATGAACATTTTTTAAATGTGTAACTAGCAAATGTCTTAAGAAAACTATTCGGCAAGCACTGTTTACTAAAATGGATGAATTTATAGTCTGGTTGAAGTTTAATGGATGCATACTAAAACCTGTTCAAATTGAGCCTGAGTTATCAAGCTTGTTAAAACAATTAGATATTGGCGTTCTCTTTACATTAAGTTAGCAAATGAAAGGGGCACCGAATTTCAAAGAATGTTCAGTATTTAAAGGCCATAGTTCAAAAAGAAAATGTGTACAAAGGAGCATCATTCTTTCAGGTGTTTCCAGTGTGAGAATAAGAACTCTCAAAAGGCAGAAATGCTATGTAAATAAAGCTTCCAGATGCTCAATAGTCCATGTGAAAGCCAAATTCTAATCTCTAGATTGTTTTACTAGACTGTCACAGGGTAAAATGTAATTCAAATGAAAGCCTTTATGATTTCACTAAATAAACAAGTTATGCTAATTATAGGAATATTAGACAACTTAAATATGCACAGAGAAAAAGGGCTAATAATTTACTTCAAGTCTCACATTGGGCTTTTTATATTTTGTGCGTATTTGTATATGTGTGTACATTGAAATGAACTCACACTAAAAGCTGAGTGCTGAAATCTGTTTTCTTAGTTACAATATGTCGGTGCCTTCTTTTTATATAAAAATAATGATTTTTTAATGTTTACAAGAGCTTGTAGTACAAAGGACAACAATTTACTTTTCATACTTGTCTATGTAATTATTCCTAATGACAAAAGATTGTGAAGGTTTATCCTTGGGTTTATTTTATTTTATTTTTTAATTTTTTATTGTTGTTCAAACATAGTTGTGATAAAAATAACATTTTCTGATTATGGGGTAGTATATTTTGCTTTGTGGGTAAACTCATCCTCAAGCACTGCTAGTGTGCATTTGAATTAAAATCAGCTTTCTAGAGGGCAATTGAAAATACTGAGAAAAATGCATAACATTTGCATAACAAAAGATTTAATTAAACTATGATTCTATTACATGAGTTTCAAATAAATAGTATATTTCAAGACATTTCGATTATTCGCAATTGTATGTCTTTAAAAAATCTTTGTAGTATCCTTAATGTAAAGCTTAGACCATGTCAGAATGTTTTCTTAGGTTCTGAAGCTGGAAGTGGCATGAGGGGACCAAATGTTATGCATTTCTCTCAGTATTTTGAATTGCTCCCTAGAAAGTTGACTTTAATTCAAATTCACACCAATAGTGCTTGAGGATGAGTTTCCCCACAAAGCCATAAACACACGCTATAATCAGAAAATGTTATTATTTATCATCTGATAAGAAATAGAATGTCATTTAAAATGTATTTTTTTCTGTGATAATAAATGGCTTTGAATTATTTGGACTACATTTAGTTTCAAAATTTGTATTATGTGAATTTATTATTTGAATGCAAGATTCAATGATAGAAAGACAATTTTTGTTCAATTTTTATCAGTACCTGAAACAATTTATGTGACATAGGAGGCACTTATCTTCAACTATTTTGCATAAATTGTCATTTTTTTGCATTGCCATTTCTGTTCTTTATACACTTTACTATGAAAGTATTTGGCCTAGGTATGTTGATTTCTGTGTGTGTGTGTGTATGTGAGGCATTTACTTTAAAGTTGTTTACTCCTTGTCTGGTATAAAAATAAAAGTCTCTTTTCCCCCAATTACCTTAAATGTGTTTGTGGCATTTTTCTTGCATCTTTCCTTCCTTCTCTTCCTCTCTCTCTCTCTCTCCATACACACACACACACACACACACACGCACACACCACCTGGAATATTTTTTTGCTAATATATTAGGTAAATAACTTCGTTTTTCTTAATTTCTAACCTGTTACCTTAACACTACTTATGAGTTAGCTCTTTTTTCCCAAAAATTGAATTATGTATTTATTATATATATTAAATGTCTTGACAATTTTGGTCACATTTATTTATTTATTTATTTATTTATGTTTATTTTTTAATGTTTATGCCATTGCATGTGTTTCCGCTTCTTCCTTTCCCAGCTCTTATATCTGCATCTTTTGTTCTGGTCTGTTGATATGATTATTTTCCCCAAGCAGCATGTAATTTTATCTCAATTGATAATGCATTTTAATATCTGAATGCCTAAACAGTCCTGTATACATTTTGTTTAATCTAGATACTGTCTAAATTAGTAAAATTTATAAATATTATTATATGTACCATATTTTCTTTATCCAGTCCTCTATCAAAGGACACTTTGATTGTTTCTATGCCCTGGCCACCATGAATAACACTGCAATGAACCTAGGGGTGCATATGTCTTTGCAAATACATGTTTGTGATATTTTTGGGTAAATACCCAGAAGAGGGATTGCTGGGTCATGTAGTAACTTTATTCTTAAATTTTTGAGGCATTTCCAGACTGTTTTCCATAGTGGCTGCACCTACTATGGAAAAATTTCCATTCCCATCACCAGTGAATGAGGGTACCTTTTCTCCAGAAACTCTCCAAAATGTGTTATCACTTGTTTTGTTGATAATAACCCTACTAAAAAGATACTAGGTGGTATCTGGTAGTAGTTTCGATTTCCATTTCCGTAATAGCTAGTGAGGTTGAACATCTTTTCAAATACCTGTTCATCTTTTGCATGTCTTCTTGAGAGACTTGTAGGTTTGGGTCTTTTGTCTATTTTTCAGTTGGATGGTTTGTTTAGTGTTAAGTTTTATGAGTTTTTTACATATGTTGGATACTAAACCTTTGTCAGAGCTATTGTTTGTATATATGACCTCCCATTCCTCTGTGCTTTGTTGTTCATTATTTTTGTTGTGAAGAAGCTTTTTAGTTTACTTTTTGACTTTAATTCCATTGCCTTTGGAGTCAAATACATAAAAGGGTCTCTATGACCAGGGTCCATAAGTTTATTACCTATGTTCTATACTACATAATTTATTGTTTCCTATCTTATATTTAGGTCTTTGATCCACTTTGTGTTAATTTTTGCACATGGGGACAAGCTCTAATCTAGTTTTATTCTTTTGTATGTGGTTTTCGGATTTTCCCAGCAGTATTTGTTGAATAGGCTTTTTTTTCTCCATTGTAAATTTCTGGCTCTTTTGCCAAAAATTATCCGCTTGTATACATGAGGTTTTATACCTTGGATTTAAATTCTGTTCCTTTGCTCTGTGTATCTGTTTTTCTGCCAACACCATGCTGTTTTGATTACCGTAGCTCTGTAGTATAATTTGAGTCCAGTTAGTGTGATGTGGTACATATATACAATATACTACTCAGCCATAAAAGCAGATGATACACATCCCTTGGTGACAACATGGATGAACCTTGAGGACATTATGCTAAGTAAAATAAATCAGTCAGAAAAGCTAAGTATCATAATTTCACTCATATATGGGATATATAATTGAAACTCATGGAATCAGACAGCAATGTGGCTGTCAGAGGGAAGGGGGTGAGAGGTGGAGGGTGGAGGAGGCCCAATATATGGTTACAGAAGATATTTTGACTTTGGGTGGTGGGCACACAGTGAAATATACAGATCTAGTATCATAGAAATGTACACTTGGAACTGTTATGGTATTATTAACCAATGTCACCCTTATGAATTTAATAAAACCAATACAAATAAAAATTAATATTTGTTATAAACAAACTGGTCACTTTATTTTTCATTAAACATATTTTGAGTTGTCTTAGCCTTTTTTTCTTCCATAGGCATTTGAGATTTATTGTGGAGGAAATGTTTTAATTCCCTACTTGTTTTTTAAACCAAAGTTAATGTTTCGGTTAAAAATTGAATGTCTTGAAATTTCTGTATTAAGTCAACATAGGACACATTGTTCAAATTAAGTATATTTTGTACATAAGGTAAGAATTTAACTTTATATATTGTGCTAGTCAACCTGGAGCATTACTTAAGTTTCACTATTTAGAGTGTGAAAGATTTAGAATGTTATGTGCCTGTGTTTACTCTTTGCTTCCCTCAATTTTCTATGTGTTTACTACATTGTAATTAAAGATTCATTGGTCATGAATTATACATAACTATTAGGTTTAATGTATATCCATATATATATGTAAAATTCTAGATGTATAAACATTTAGCTATAAATATCTAAAAATAATTGCCTTAATCTTAATATATTGTTTTCCAATAAAGAAAATATATCATATAGTAGATTTTTTTCATACAACAAAAGTAATTAAAATCAAAATTAACAAGTAATATCTACTTTTCAAAGCCTGTTATATCAGACACAGAATAAGCGATCTTACAAAATAATTAAATGTCAAGCCAAACAAATATAAGGTTTGTGCAGCTAACCTATACCTTTCAGACAAGGGTATTGTAATTGAAAGAGAAAGTAGACTCCTATTCATGTGCCAAACTTTTTTCAGGGAAGAGGAGAAAGAACTGGAGAATTCTGGTAGAGCCATTAGGCCATGATGGAGGTTTGACCCCTTTAAAGAAAAAGAAAGGTAGTGCAATATGTTTCTAAGAACATTCTAGCAAGTCTATCAGGCAGTCTTTGAGAAATGGTCCATCTTTAGTAAACCTCTCATGCTCAGTCATTGCCTAGGAGCAGCCGTGATAAACATAAAGTCCATGTGGGAATGGGTTTCGGATCTCATAGGTCAGTAACTGGGCTCATGGTCATGTATGTGGGAGATCAGCTAGGTATACCATTATGGCACCTGTGTTTTCAAATCTAGATGTCACCACTAAATTTCTTCTATGAATAATTTCTGATTCTTTACTGAAGGGTAGGTTAAAAAGCTCAAGAGTCAACTGAGAACGAATATGTGATGTTACACGACTGGAGTCCGTCTATAGTGTAAATAATGTGTAGTTTACATAAATGTAGCATAGATGTGTTTAAAATATTTTCCAAGTATGGAGGAATCCTCATTTTTCATGAATTAATATGACATTTAAAAGTAAAAGCTCTCCATGTATTTGGGTAGCAAAGTGCCACAAACCACCTTTATGCTATATTTTAAATGTTTATTTTTTATGTATTATTGATAATTTTTTTCTTTATCAAGGATTTAAAATGATCTCAAAAGCAATTCCAGATGTTCTGTGATGAGATATTTTAATTTCTGATAAAAATAATGCTGTTGCACTCTCTTTTAAATAAGAATTCAACTTTATAACTCAAGGAAGCAGGAAACTAAGTGTGTTTCTCCAGACAAATAAGTATATATAAACAATTTTTAAGCAAATTGACCAAGAAACATTTAAGAACCAGTGAGTTCTAATCATGGCGGGCAGGGGACTCGATGCTCCGGGTGTAGGGCAACCTGTCTGTCTACTTTCCATCCCCATTCTTCAGCCCTGTGGGAGACAGGATGACAGGAGGCAGGACTACCGGGGTGCCATTGATTCAAAGCGCCAAAAAGACAAATTATAGTTTTGAAGAGCCATGAACTAGTCACAGAAATGAATCACCCTTGCTAAGGAGACAAGGGCTGATTGCTGTGTAATAAGCAATTCGGGGAGATTTTGTTGCCAAGAGCCTGAAGATTGGAAAAACCATTACGGCAGCTTCTGACTGACAGCCTGAATGCCTGGGGAGTTAGAAAGCACATTCCAATAAAGGACTATTTTTAATATTAAGGTGAGTTAGGATGATAAATTAAATAAGATTTAAAAGTAGTGTACTCCATATATGTTGTTATTTTCTTATGACCTTGTTCTAGAGTAACGATAGTCTCTTCTCATTAATTTCCAATATGCTTAATTTAGTATATATTTTAATTAAACCATAGCAAACATTTCACAACACCCTACTGTTAACTATGATAAGGTCAAATATCTGACTTACTGAAAAGACAGCTCTGAAAGGCACATACATGTTTGCAAACTGGAATCTAGAACACATATAATGGTGCACTTAGAGGGGAGCTGCTAAAAGATAAAAAGAAAAATCAGTTTGGGATTCTTCAACAGAAGCTAGGCAGAGACTCCTATGTTTGAGTCATGTATGTGGGACAGAAGTATGTTATCCAGTGGTCATACACAAGGCCTAGATAAATCACGTGACTGCTGTGTATGACCTTTTTTCCAGTGATTAGGGTAAAAGAAAATGAATTGAGGGGGAAAATGATCTCATTACTATTTGTGGTACATTTAAAGAAGAAAAATAAAACAGAAGGCTTATAAGAAGTTGCTCTCTCTTTAACTAGGCTTATAAGAAGTTGCTCTCTCTCTAACTTCATAACTAGAGCTAATTTTCTATAGTTTTATCCAAATTTGTAAATTCAAGCTCATTATAACATGAAAATATTCAAGAAGAAAAGTGTCGGAACAGTGTAAAAGTATAAATTGCATCAATATAAAGAACATTAAATTCCTATTTACATAGGGAAAAGTATAATATTAAGATAGCGATGTATTTATACACGTGAATGAATGATTGATGTAGACTCTGATGGCATAGTTTTTGATAATTGTATGCAGTGAAATATGGTGGAAAGGGCTTGGGTGTTGCAGTGACATTGATGTGGAGTTAAATTTTTTATTTACTGTGCATTTATTATCTGGATTCTGTTAAAACTCTGCGGTCCTCTAGCTAAACTTCTGTTGTCCCATCTATGTGATGTGTACAATAGTAGCATTACTGTAAAACTTAGGGGGGGTCTATGTCATATTTTGAAGACATCAACAGTCATGTAGTAATTATCCAATAATTATTTCCCTTCAAAATGCTGAATAAGATTGCATGCCACTTTATAAGCTTATTTTAAATTTTATAATAGCTTCCTTATTAACTAAAGCTTTGAACTTCAGCTCTATAAAAGGTGATGAGTCCTCTGTCACTGCTAGTCTAGTTTCTTTTAAAAAGTCTACTTCCTGGAACTTGTTCCATTTATTACTGTGCAGTGCTGTGTAAAAAATTGAAATATTATAGCAAAATGACATAAAAAATCAATACATTATCTCACTAATAGCCATGTAGTAACAGCATAACTGAATGGCAGGCCAGTCACCAAGTCTCACATTTATACACTGGACTTTTATGTCATGACCATTATATGTTGACACCGCTAAATCTTATTGTGTAATCACGAAGACTGAATTTTCATGCATCAACTGGTCAAAAAGATATGTTGAGCTATTGCATAATGACATCATCCAGCTAACATAGAACTCATAAATTTTGCAATACTGAAAACCAGTAAGACATGAAGCAATAATTAGGTGTGCTGAAGAAGCCAAATCCTCAGGCTCAGTGACATGGTCTGTGCTTCCATTTCTTCAGGCTCTTCAAGCCAAAATTTCTTTCCCAAAAGCCAGCTGTTGTATCAATTATTCAAACAACTTTAAGAAAAGCTCAGAAAAATGTATAGATGAAAGATCTGTCTTTGTAACATAATTTTAACCCTTAAGTAAACAACAGACTGCTGTTGATGTTATGATACTGCAAACAAAATATTTTCTTAGAAAGGATTTTATATCATCTTATTAATTCATTCAGTAAATGTTCATTGGAAATGTCCTATGTTCTAAGTATACATGTAAGCACTTGATCAATCAATAAACATTACAGATAACATCTCTGCTCTCATGGAGTTCATATTCTAGTAGAGGTAGATAGAAAATAATCACAAATATGACATAGATGCACACACAATTATATATGAAATGCACTGTGTTGGAAGGATATAATGTCATACAGTACAGAAGTATAGTTTGGGTAAAAGTTGTGTTGGGAGTTGCAACTTGAAATAGATTGGTCAGAGGAAGCCTAACTGAGAAGTTAATATTTGAGCAAAGATTTTATGTAAATGAGTTTAAAACTCTCCATTTTTGTTTACTTTTCCAAAATGAAAATATGTAGAAGTCCTTTGAGATAGTCTAAATTTCCTTCCTATTCATTTATGTTCTTTTGTTACATAGAAGTGAAAATTTTGCAAAGAAAGAGTACTTCTGAGCCAAATAATATTTGTAATGGCTCAGGCAAATAGTTTTGAAAACTATTAATTGTTTCTCTTCTATTTTTTCTTCATTTTTTCCAAATTCTAAGATAACTCCTTATATATTATTCTTCTGTCAGTTTTGAAATGTTTTCCTCCCCAGGGCTCACGAATAATAACATAGATTCTTAATGTAATCTTATATACCTAAGCCCGTACAAGTCATGAAGTTTGGCAAGGTCGATTCTCAGCACAAGAGGAAAGCCTGCGTGAGACAGCTGGCCCGGTTGTTTTTGTATTATTGGCAAACTGGAGACCATATCTTAACAAAACATTGGCACCTTTATGAAGTGATATTGTAGGTAATTATTTTTTGGCCTTGATCATCAGAAAACAGAACACATCTTACACAAGGAGATGGAATTTTTGTGTCTGTTGTTTACTAACAATGAATGATATTGTTGGAAATAAACATATCTGGGAATTTGATTTCTTTGGACTAAATCAAATAAAATATACCAGAAATTATGTTTGAAATCACTATTATTTTAGCTTTTTGCTTACTTTTCACTGAGCATACCAAAATAAAGAGTTCAGTGTCTTTAATGTATAACCAGTAAAACGTATTATTATGAGAAAAATTATTTAACTTTGAAAGACATTGTTTTCTAATATAAGATCAATGTTAGAACAGATCACTAAACAAGGAGACTCTGTTATGGGTTTTTGGTTTATCTTTTGAAAGCCACTTCTCTAAATTTAAGAACCCAAATGTAAGACCTCAATTTTTCATTTGGAGCCTGCCTTTTCTCTTTCATCTCCTGGCTGTGTGAAGTATATTGGAAGGATGTGTCAGGCTTGCTTGCTTGACCTTGGACAAATGTTGCACCATGAAACTGCTGTGATGATGCTATATGTGAAAATGTGAGAACAGGATTTTACATTTCACACTTTTGAACTTTGTTATATTGGCTTTAGTTCAAATTTCTTCAGAAAAGATAAGATATTGAGTTGACAATATGCCACATACACTATTTGTTTTATGTTAATAGTTATCTAATTTGATTTTGTAGCTTTAAGGCAATGTATTCTGATTTATCTTTTCAAATTTAGACATCTGCTATGTAGTGCTACATATGAAAAAATATGTATTATATTTATAGATAAGAAGCTAAAACATTGTATCTTGTAATCTTTGTGTATTCTTGATGCTTGATATACTAATATTACATCCTTTTCATGTCTTCACTTACTAGGAATACACAGCCAAAGAACTTCTTTGCAATAATCTACTGTTTTATCTTTTATCTAATGCCTGCTAGATCAAACACTTTTTTCTTCCATCAATAAGATGAAAATATTTTCCATTTATTGTACTCAATTTAAAGAAACAAACCAGTGTATTTAGAAAATTGAAACAAAAGAGATATACTCCAGAGTATTCAATGAGTTCTGCATATTTAACAGAGTATATATTGCATATGAGCTTGAATCACATTTTACTAAAATTTGACCTTTTGTCTTGAGAAGTGCACAGTAGTATATAAAAATACTTGTCACCGAGGTAGTGTTTCATTGGTGTAGATGTCTAAAATTTCCATGAAAATATAATAATATAAGAAATTAAAGATAATCTTTAAAGTTACTTTTGCTCTTTATGGCACCACCAAACACTTCTAATTCTTTTATATATAACACTAGTTATAAAATCACAATATTTAAAAATATCAACTTTTAACTTTTTTCCATTTTTGATAATTACATGATAACTAATTTTAGAAACAAAGGTTTTCCTTTAAGTCTCCAAAACACAATCTAACATTAGTGTAGAGTAAATATCTTCTGAAAAACAAATCTACTTATTTATGAAAAATATATATGGTTGCTAGCATTCTAGCAGTAAAATAGTAAATGTTCCAAGGTATGTATAAATGATAAATTTTTCTTTAGTTTGAGTTTGTTTTTCGAGGTTGAAGGACCACATAGAACAGTCTCTATGCTCTCTGCCTCCAGAGAACAGTGGGCCTGTGAAAGTATGTCACGTTTACTGTTCTCTAAAATACTTACATTCATACACTAGCCATGCACCATCTCTTTTGTCTCTTTCTGTAATGGCTCTACCCACTTTGGGTTGCCTTATTCTCCATTGTGAAATCTTTGCTTTGGAAAGCTGTTTTCTCCACATGGCACACAGATTCCCTCATGCTTCCATTGCGCCCTGGTCACCTGTTCAAAGTTCCTTGCTGGAGCTCCTTGTACATCAGGTTTTTCCCTATGTTTGTCACAGCAAAAATGGCATCCATCCTCACATATATGGCCAAGAGGTCTCACTCCCAAAATTCGACATATACTCATAAAGAAACATCTTGTTTTCAAAGACCTTGTATGAAACAGTTTGATCATTTTATTCTTGCCACTCTACATTTTGCATCATTGTTTTCTTTTATAGTGTAATTGTGTACAAGGCAAACATTCACCAACATGTTACCCTTTGAATATTACAATTAAACAAGTAATAGATGTCTTTTGTTGTTGATGAGTTTTTTGCGGTATGCTATGTGATCTCATTTCATATTCGTACATGATGAAGAGGGAGCTTATTTGTCAAGATTGTTATATAATTGGCCAATAGTAACACATTTATTATTATGTCTAGTCTAGATGAAGAGTGAGTCTTTTTTTATATCATATAACAGCAACAAATTTTTATTAAAAAAAAACAGTTGAAAAAGCATAAGTTCATTCATTACATTCACCATGATGCTATTATATTTATTTTTCGGGTCTAAAAAACTCCCTTGTCTAATACAGATCTTAGAAGCACTGTGACTCAGCTTTCTCATTTCTAAGATGGGGATTTGTTAAAAGTAAATATAGTCACTTTTTAAAATATTCTTTCAAAATATAAAATAATATAGGAATGAAAACCGATGTCAATATGTTTTTTAAGTCTGTTATAAGATTTTTCCTGATATGTTTTAGTTGCTTGGTTACACACTTTAATTCTCATTTGTTTGCTGAACAAATATGTATTGACATTCTGTACTACGTTTCAGAATAAGTTCTGGGGATATAGCAGTGAACAATACAGATAAAATTTCCTGTCCACTCTAGTGGTAAGATTCAGAAAAATAATGAAAAATAATGTAAAAAATAATTTGAAGCATGCATATATCAAATGCTAAGACATGTAAAGAAAAATAAAGTGGCTAGAAGGCTTAGAGAGTGATAGGACAGTGAGTTTTTAATTTTTAATAAGAAGAAACCAGAGGGTAACAGAGAGGAATCAAGAAGAACAGTCAGGAAGCCGTTGCCCGCTGGCCAAGTGAGAAGCAACGATGGCACTGACCAAAGTGTCAGCTGTGCTAGCGAGAAAGGCCAATTTTCAAAGGGTTTTGAAAATAGAGATGACAGTATGTGCTGCTGGATTTAATGCTGGTGAGAGAAAGATAGGAGTCTGGAGTATCTGTCCAGCTTTAGGTCTAATAAAATGGAAGAATGGAGCTGCCCATTACTGAGATATGGAAGGATCCCTTTGTGTGTGTGTGTGTGTGTCATGATGGCAGTGAGTGTGTGTATTAGAGAGGGACAATTGGTAGAGTTTCTTCTAATGATAAAATTAATCTACTTATTAGATATCCAAAAGTAAATGTATACTACCTTCTTCTACCTCTTGAACAGAGTTCAGATTTTTTTTTTTTATTCCATACTTTTCGTCTCTCTGGAAGCCATGACTCCCTCCTACTTTCACTGACTGAACTTACTTTTTAACGTTTCTTATATGAATTAGTAACAACCTCTGAATTGTCTTTCTGCTTTTCATCATTACTCTACCCAGTGCCTCTTAAGCACTAACATCAGAATAATACTTTGAAAATGCAATAGTAGTTGTGTCATTATCCCTCCCAAAGATGTTCAAAGACTTTCCTTTCCCCACACATTTTCTACCCTGCAACTTAATACATACCAGAACCTGACTCCCCAAAGATGAGTCTTTTAAATTCACTTGCTGTCCTTGCTCATCACACATTACATTTTCGAAATTGAATTTTATCTTATCACTGAAACGACCAACATCATCCTTACTATTCAATTCAGATTCATTCTACCAAACCTCATTTTATTCAATATGTAATTCTAATTCTCTCTCCTTAAAGACATTCTCCACTCCCTCTGACAATGTAAAGTAATTAATCTCTCATTTTTAAAATTTTTTCAGACTAACTAGTTACGTCCATAAGTTTTAAATTTTTTCCTTCCTATGAAGTGATTGTTCCAGAGAAGATCCTGCTTGGTTAGAAAAGATAATCCTTTGAAGCCCTGACTGGTGTGTTCAGTGGATTGAGCATTGGCCTGTGAAACAAACGATTGCAGGTTCAATTCCCAGTCAGGGCACATGCCTGGGTTGCGGGCCAGGTCGCCAGGAGGGAACGAGCGAGAGGCGACCACACATTGATGTTTCTCTCCCTGTCTTTCTCCCTCCCTTCTTCTCTCTCTGAAAATAAATAAATAGATAAAGTCTTTAAACAAATGGAATCCTTTGAGGTAGAGATGGACACTTTAGGATCAAGGCATACTAGTGGCTGCACAACACTATGGCGGGTACGGCATGTCTGGCCAGTGCAATTATACCAGAAGCCACTGATGCCAATAAATTCTTAAACTGATGAATCATTTGTCTTTTAATCTGATTGGTCTCATTTGTCTTGAGGAAATGCTATTACATATAATATTAATAAGACAATGTTACTTTTAAAAATAGAATAGATATTTCGATCTCCTATGCATGTACATGTACTCATACAACAGAACATTTTCTGTCAGTATTGTTAATGGTTGTCTGTCTTGAGACAAATGATCACACCTACTATATGAAGGTGAAACCAGTTTGGTGGTGATTTATTTTTCTTAGGTAGCAGGCCTCATGGTCAAAGGGAAGAACACACTTAAGTGTTAACCAGGAAGAACCCTTTATTACCAGAATTACTTTAAATATCTATTCTTATCACCAACGACTTAGTCTAAGAAGAGTAAAAATCAATAAACCCATTTAGGGATGGTAAAAAGACAGAGTAGATGGTATAGTTGGAGCAATTGGGGAAGATGGAAAGACATTGTACTATTCTGAGAGTAAAAAATATCCAGTGCACTGCAGTTTTAAATGTCACTAGGACCAAACTTGAAGTATGTAGCCTTTGAATTAGATTCCAAGTTAAAGATTCTAACTTGAAAATATGAGAGCTCTGGGAATGATTGAGATCAAATTTGTTGGATAGAAATGAAATGTATAATCATGGCCCGGCTGGTGTAGCTCAGTGGATTGAGCGCAGGCTGGGAACCAGAGGGTACCGGTTCGAACCAGAGGGTACCGGTTCGGGGTACATGCCTGGGTTGCGGGCCAGGTCCCCAATGGGGGCCATGTGAGAGGCAACCATACATTGCTCTTTCTCCCTCCCTTCTCTTCTCTCTGAAAATAAATAAATAAAATATTTAAAAAAAGAAATGAAATGTATAATCATGTTTAGAAGCAAACTCAGATAATAAGAATGCCACCTGGATGGTGTGACTTAACAAGCAAACCTCAGGCATTGCAGACTAGAACTTATGAGCAGGAGGGCCTGCAGACGCCTGCCGTCCTCATTCTCCAGACTACAGTGGGAGCGTGCACTGGACCTGCAGCATAACCAGAAACCCTGCGGGGCTAGACACAGCAGGCTTCTCTGCCAGCAGGAAGACCTTATTTCTCTTTATAGGGCAATTTGACAGTATTCTCGGAAGTGAAAAAAATTATGAATTGGCACCAAATGGCCTGAACTGGGGTATCAAATCTTTAAATGTGTTCTAGAGGATATCAGATGCAGAGGACTTTGAGACTGCTGGGAAGGTGGGCTCTGCTGCAGTTCCTGCAGAGGGAAGGAAGGGGAGCTCCCAGTCTCAGCTATCACATTGTCATGAAAGTGCCCCTGGAGACATGCTGGACGGTGCTGCTTGTGTGTCTAGTAAGTGACCTGATGAATTGTCAGAGTCAAGTTTAGTGACTCGCTATCTTGACCTAGCTGCAAGAAGTAGAAAACCATTGGCATGACAGATGTTTAATCTATATTAAGCCTTTCAAATGAATCTATTTCACACCTTTATTGACCTCAATAGGTAAAAAAAGCTTGCAAATGGTCACTCACTGATTGTATCATAGTTAGAACTTTGGCAAGAAGTGCATCTTTTCGTTATTCCATAAAAGGAGGGACAGCGAGAGAGAGAAAGAGAGAGAGAGAGAGACAGAGAGAAAGAATACAAAAAAGTAGGTAGAAGGAAAGAGGGAAAAAGCTAGCTATTAGGGAAATGCAAATCAAAACTACAGTGAGACACCACCTCACACCTGTTGGGATGACTATTATTAACAAGAAAAATAAAAACAAGTGTTGGAGAGGTTGTGGAGAAAAAAGACCTTCAATTATGGCTGGTGGGCATGTAAACCGTGCAACCACTATGAAAAACAGTACGGCAGTTTCTCGAAAATTTAAGAATAGAGTTACAATATGACCCTGCAACCCCTCTTCTCTGTATCTACGTACAAAAAATGAAAACATTTATTCATGAAAATATAAGCAACTTCAAGTTCACTGCAGCCTCATTCACGACGGCCAAGGCATAAAAATAACTGAAGTGAACTTTGATAGATTATCAGATAAAGCTGTGGTACATATGTACTGTGGAATGACACTCGGCCGTAAGAAAAGATGAAATACTGCCATTTGGGACAACATGGATGGACTGTGAGAATATCATGCTAAGTGAGATGTCAGACAGAAAAAGTTAACAACCACATGATTTCACTGATATGTGTGATCTAAAACTGAAAGCAATAAAGGAACAAGAAAAAGAAACAAGCAAAAACTCGTAGACACAGGAAGCAGTATGGTGGTTACCAGAGTTAAAGAGTGTGGGGGAGGCAGTAGAGGGGGAAGGGGGTCAAATACATGATAGCAGAAGATGATTTGACTTTGGTAGTGGGCACACAATGCAATATACAGATCATGTATCATAGAAATATACCCTTGAAACCTATATAATGTTACTAACCAATGTCACCCCAATAAATGTAATAAAAAAATTGACTCAATGTATAGGTATTTTGGGGAGCTAAAACATCGGCTTTTCCTCCAACCTTCTACATTCATTTAACTGGGCTAATAATCTAATCACCAGATATGAATTAACAGGAAAAATGTGTAAAGTTTATTACAGATACACATATTGGATGTATCATAAAAATGAGACCCTCACACTTTAGGCAGTTGAGGTTTATATGCCATTTTGAACAAAGAAAAGAGGGAACAGATCTCAGAAATTTCAAAGGAAATGTATAGGTAGGTGAGGAAGAGCAGAACACATAGGGCATGTAAATTCCTGCCAGACAATCAAGAAATGAGGGGACACAGGTGGTCTACTTAATGGGCCTCTGCTTGGAGCCTTCCTGTCTGCCATTCTAGGGTGGATGTGCTAAAATCCCTTCCTGGAGATGTTCCTTTCATGTGAATAGAAAGGAAAAGTTCTTTCTGTGTCTCTCTTCTCTTAACAACCAGCTTAGAAATAATATCCCAAAAGGCAGAGTTTCAGGGGTGACAAAACTTTGGTCCCCTTCTGTACTCTATTTTAATTATGTATAGAACAGACAAATAAACAGGGAAATTAGTCAGATTCTAGAGATTCAGATTTTTATTCTCTTTTGCTTGACTTTCCCAGAGTACATAAATGTTAAAGGAAAATACTCTCTAACTTTAATAATTTCCTTATCTCTAACTCAAACTTTTGTATTCCCAGGGCAGAATTTTCCAAAGTACATTTTGTAGAAATTGAGCTTTATGATCTGCCAGTATTAATAATACTTTCTTATTAAACACCCTGTGGAGAACTCCATAGGGAACTAATATTGTATTTGTGAATTAACTGCCCAATTCTACTTCTATGTCATATCAACAATCCTCAGAACTTTACCTTTTGATTTTTTAACTGTTTGATCCAAGACAATGACTTCAGCAACAGGTCTTCATTGGAAAATTCTGATAATTAATGTAAGCAATCATTAAAAACATAATATTACTTATAGAGAGGTAATACCGTTCTAATAAAGTACAATAAAACAAATTTATTTTATGACAAAGATCGATTTATCACTTTATTTTAAAATCCTTTTTTGTTATCTTTATTAAGCTTTTTTTGGTTGCCCCCAATATTTATGCTATTTTCCTTTTTTAAAAATTTTTATTTGTCTCTGCCCCTAGACTCTTCTCTACCTACCTCCACCCCTTTCCCCAGCAGCCCCTACACTCATCCATGTCCAGAGGTTTTCCTCTGTTTCTCAGTCCCTTCACCACCCCCCCCACCCCAACAACTGTCAGGCTGCTCTCTATATGTCTGTCTCTGTTTTGATTGTTAGTTGATTCTTGGTAGATTCCACATGTGAGTGAAATCATATAGTATTTGTCTTTCTCTGACTCATTTAACTTAGTGTAATGTTCTCTGGGGCCATCCAAGCTGTCATGAAGAGCAAGATCTTTCTTTCTTTCTTCCTCCCTCCCTCCCTTCCTTCCTTTCTTTTCTTTCTTTCATGTCCAAATCATATACCATTGTACAACGTACTACAGCTTTTTTATCTACACATTTACTGATGGACACTTGGTCTGCTTCCATATCTTGGCTACTATAAAGCTGCAGTGAATATTGGATATTTTAAATCATTCTTGATTGTAGGATTGCTAAAATAAAATGATTTTTCATTATTTGTAACTGAATTTTAGTTGCAAGTTTTCTGTTTATGAGAATTGATATTGATCTTAGCAAATATTCCTGCACAAAATATTTAATATCTACTTTAGTATCAATGATACATGCTATCTAAAACATGGATATATTGACTTTATAAAATGCTATTCACTACTTCTCTGAAAATATTATAATATATGAACAGACTAAAATTCAGTGATTACTCTTTGTCAGCAGTTTTTCCTAGATATTATTTAGCAGAATGTTTAGGGTAATATTTGTTAAATTCAATATTACTTATTTCTTTTGGTGATCTCTGTATATTTTGGATGCATATGAAGTTTGATCAGACAGAAACTTCCATAAGTTGAAAGTTTTAAGATGAACATATTGAAACTACCTAAAATTCAATATGACTTCAAAAGGAATAAATCAATAAGGATCTGTTATTTGAGTGTCTTTGTTCATTCATTTGTTTCTAGCATAAAACCCTCTGTATTCATTGTCTCTGATATGCATTATTTAAGACACACTGCACTTGTAAGTTATCACTGAATCCTTTAGGTATGATTTCTGGCAATTAGATCCTACTTTAGAGGATTGGAATGGTTATTGAAGCAGTAAAAATTTGAAAGGTTAAACATGATTTAGAGGTTAGAAGAAACAGCTATTACTGTTTATTTTTAATAGGTATAAAATGTGTTTAATATGCCTTGGATTTACCAAAGATAAAGAATATAGTGCATATTAATAACTCTGATTTTTTTTAAGATTTTTGTTTAATTTTTAGAGAGACAGGAAGAGAGAGAGAAAGAGAGGGAGAGAAACATCAGTGTGTGGTTACCTCACATGTGCCCCACACCAGGGACCCTGCCTGCAACCCAGGCCTGTGCCCTGACTGGGAATTGAACTGGTGACCCCTTGCTTTGCAGTCCAGAGCTCAATCAGAGCTGAATTTTAATTTATAATATATGTACGGCTATGCATCTATAAACATAATATAGTATCATTGATACATATAACTGAGTTTCTAATTCTTTTGAGTTAGTGTTGTTAATATAAATTAGGTCATGTTAATTCATCCATTGTCCCAATACTTACATACAGAGAGTCAAAATTAATTTGATGGTATAATTATTTTTAACATACTTTTAGGGTCAATTTCAAAACCCAATTAATAAAAATGTGTTTTTACTCTATAAAATATTGTTTGTGTTGTGAGATGATTTGATTCTTTCAAATGTTTTTTGTTTAATCATATATCTCATGTTTTAACAACACTGTTTGCAGCTGAAGTTTAATTTGCATTTGGAGAGTTAAATGTGATATTCAAGAATATAAAGTCCATTGGGTAGTTTATTTTAGAAGTGGCAAGTGGGCTTATTTAATATATAAATGGTAACTCAAACCTTCAAAGTATTAATCTCCTAGACTAGGAATTGAAAATTGGTTTTCATATATGAATCATTTGGGGTACTTTATACAAATGTAGTTCCCTGTGTAATAGACACATGATATCCCTGGCCTTCAAAGGACCAATCATAACTATGATGTAAAACACATCCCTGTGGATGAAGTTGAAAATCAATGACTTGGATGAGATTATATGTGGTAATTGAAACTATGACTCAAAATGAGATCCCTGAATAAGACCATCTGAAGTAGAAAGTAAAAAGGGTTTAGGAACATTCCTGGCATTTAAAAGATAGTGGAGATGAATGAGCAAACCCAGAGACTAAGAGGTCCCCAGTGAGGAAAGAGAAAATCTTTCAAAACAACATTCAGGAGCCAAGTGAGGAGTTCTCAGTAGTGCTCAATGCTAGAGGAGAGTTCTTTCAGCAGTGCTAAATGCTTCTGAGAACCTCCATATATGTAACTGAATACAACCCAGCAATAAAAATAATGAAATTTTACCACTTGAGACAACATGGATGGACCTAAAGTGTATTATTATGCTAAGTCAGACAAGTCAGACAGAGAAAGTCAAATACTGCATGGTTTCACTTATCCGTGGAAGCTAAAAGAATCAGACAAACCTATAAACAAAGCAAAACAAAAATAGACTCCTAGAAATAGAAATAAAAAAGATGGTTGCCAGGAGGGATTGGGTGTGGTAATGGGTGGAAAAGGTAAAGAAGGATATAGTCAGTAATATTGTGATGAATTTGCACGGTGACAGATGATCATTAGACGTAGTGAAGTGATCAAATTGTAAGGCATATACATGTCAAATCACTGTATTGTACATCTGAAACTAACATAATAGTGTATACCAACTACACTTAATTAAAAATAATAAAAGTAATAAAACATGAAATAAAACAAGGAACAATGCAGAACTTAACTGTATTGTTAGGACAAAAACTAGATTGCAAAGGATGTAAAAAGTGATTGAATAGCAAATGTGGACAACAATGGAGCAGGTTGGTGGTAAAGAGGAGGAAGTTAGCACAGGAAGTGGAGTTGAATCTTTAAAAGGGGATTTTGTTTTTAAGCCAGAAAAGACTAGAATATTTCAGTGTTGAAGTGAGTGATTCTCTGGATTAAGATAAAAGAGAAGGAAAGTAAGTAAGCAAAGGGGCATGTGGTCATGGTGGATGAAGACAGAAGTGGAAAAATATGTGTTTTGCTCTGACTATTATTTGCTACTTTTTATTTATTTAATATCTAATATATGATGTGTTATAGGTAGACTAATTGAAAAATACAAAGAAAAAATGAGACAATGGCATATGCCTATCCTCAAGTTGGATATAAAATGCGGAATAGACATACCTGAATGAGTTATTTTGATACAATAGGGATTATAATAGATACCCATGGTATAGAATTTAGTTCTAGAAGTTGTGCAAGATGGTGACAAAGAGGAAGCATCTTAAAGACTGGAATAATGGAGAAAGAACTTGGGTAAAGGTATTCATCAGATAAAAAAATATTATTAACTATTTTTGGATATCTGCTCACTATCAACAGAAAATTAGGAACTTCACATGCCATATAAGCATTCAGTTCTTTGAACACCGTGTGGTAGCAATTATTATCCCAGTTATAGAGAGGAAACTCAGGGTCAGAGCAAGTAATTGTTAAGGGATATAGTATTTAAAGGGAAAATGCTAATTCTCACACAAGTATAAATAATTACAAGCTGAAGATTTTACTTTTCTCATTAATGAGGGAACCAATGTTACAACTAGTACAAAGAGAATTTAAACTTCTACTACACACATAAAGAAAGCTGAAAATGTGTGTATAAATGCTAAATCATGTTTATTTGCTTGTTTGCTTTGTTTTATTTTGTTTTAGACAAGTTTCTATTTTTTGTGGTGGAATGATTATCTCTTCACCAGATAGAATGTGTATATCTTTGGACTATAGACAGCCTGAACCCTTCCTTCTTGACCATCCCCCACCAATAGATCAGATAACTGGAAGGCTTTCTTGACAGTGATTAATTTTCCTTTGTAGCCCTCCAGTAATATTTTGGTTCATTTAGAAGTCTGCCACTTTTTCTTAGAGAGAAATTGGCCTTGTCTCCTAAAAATCTAAAATCTACAAATTCACACTGGGGCTTGCACTGACCCACTACATTTTGCATTGAGGGGTGATGAGTTTAGTTCCCCCTTGTAAAATAATGTATTGGAACATAAACAGTTGATTTTAAACATGCCAACTTCTACTTATAGAACTTTTGGAGCTGGCAAAACAAATAGGGCTGAAGAAGGATCAATGCTACCACCTCATTTAATTAGCATGTTGTTCTGAGGGCTCTAATTGACCTACTTTCTGTGAGTTTAGCTAGATAAGCTTTTCTACTATAGAATTTCTTGTTATGTTTACGTGAATTAAGATATCAAGAACAAAAATGGTAGATGTTGTGAAAGAAAAATGAATTCTTATAGCTGTATTACATTTCTATTTAGTCCCAACTGCTTGCAAGTAATTACAAAAAAAAAAAAAGTGTTTAGAACAGCAATTGCTTACTATACTGTTCAGAGAAAAATATAGAAAACATCTCAAATGCATGAATACAAAAGATCTAAGCTAGTCTATTAGCATAATATTTACTGGGTTTTGAGAAGAAGAATTTCTCTCTGCATGTTATGTATATCAAAAAGCCAAAGGATGAGAATGTAGTAAATTAGGTATATGTATATTTTAATTTAAACAAGTCAGAAAACATATTGTTATCTATATACTGTACTGACTTTCAAGCACATAAACACAATAGTAATCTTGATTAAAACAGCTCATACATTGTGCAATGCCAAGTCCTTTCTCATGAAACACAATGTAATAATTTGCTTTGAAAAATTTAGCCCTGGTTGGTGTGGCTTGACGGACTGAGTGCCAGCCTGTGAACCAGGGAGTTGCTGGTTCGATTCTCAGTCTATTGCATAACCCTGGGTTACAAACCAGGTCCCCAGTAGGGGGCGTACAATAGGCAACCACACATTGATATTTCTTCCTCTCTCTTTCTTCCTCCCTTCTCCTCTCTAAAAACAAATGAACGAAATCGTTAACAAATGAAAAATGTATATTTTCTTAAAGATGAATTCTCTGTCATTTACATGAATCGTAAATAAAAGACCCAAACTAAAAACTAAAGAGAAAAACCTTGAAATTGCACTCACAAATAGCAGACTCTCACAATTCTTAGCTGTACAAACCAGTGGCCCTTCTAATATCACTACAATGCACTACATGCTGTACAACCTAAGTTTTATTCCAGTGAACAATACAGGATTAAAAATATGTAATTTAGTGAGTACAATAGTCTTAAAATATGTTGATTTTCTCCGTGCTGGGCTTGTTTTCAAGTGCGTGATCCTTTTCATTCAACACATGAATTACTTTTAAGTACTTAGGCACCTCTGAGATTTAATACAGATGATGTGGTAAAAGTTTTCTGTCATAGCATTTTAGGCTACTTTTCTTTTTGATCTATTCCATTAATAATGTACTTCTTGTTGCACCAAAAATATTCTAAGGCAATTTTCATTTTAATCAAAGTAAGGATCTACTTTTAATGCTTTGACATGCATGTTACAAAAGTCATGGGCAAATGTCTTGCAAATTGTCTCACTTATCCTATTTACTTTAAATAGTTATCATAACATATACCTTTTGAATACTATAATTTCAAAGTGTCACTATGAAAACCAAAACAAAGAAGTTAGAATTGCTCTGTCAAGCTACCTTTTGTCGATTCATTTGGTTCTTTGAATAATTATTCTTGCCTCTCTGTCTCTCTTTGGAATCTCAAATGAATAACTTAGCTTTAATTTTACAAGGGCGTCTTATTTAAAATAGTTGAAATTTATTGAATATATCTGTGCAGGACATGATTTAGCACTTCAAATAAGCAATTTCACTTAATCCTGGCCATAACACTAAAACAGATTGTTAACACGGACATCGAGGAGGAGAATATTGAAACTTCAAGACTTAAAGATGTTTCTCAACATCATTCATACAATTGTAAAGTTGCAGAGCTGGGCTCTTATTTACAACAAAGCAACGATTTTGTATATTAAATTATATAATATGGTATATGAGCAATTTACATCTATTTTTCTGAAGAATTTTAATTTTTATTCCTTTTCTATTCTGGACAGCACTAGCTATAGCAATAATTAATACTATAATAATCAGTGTTTTGAATATATTCAAACTTTTCTTGTGTACTCAACAGAAATCAATGGTTACTGTTCAGTCATACAAAACACAGCACAACAGCCTCAGATTCAGACCCATCAGAGCAGCTAGGAATGGAAACAAGTTAAGTAACCTGAATGGGGTCTGAGACTGCCTAGCAACTGCCTGTGGGTTCCAAAAAACTAAGTTTTAATATGAAACAGAAGCTCTGGAGACTGGCTTTTGTCTTGGCCTTCCTGAGGGCTCAGTTGGTCTTTTTCTATGTCAGGACAGCAGGAGATGGGACATTGGAAACTCGGGAAGCAGCTTCTATTTCCACATGCATAAACCATCACGCCACCCCACAATCTCCCTTGTGTGGGTCCTTGGAATTCTTTCCTTGTGATCATGTGGAAGAGCCTAAATCTCCCTTATAGCAATGCAGGAGAGAGGAATCTAAAAATGAAAGTTTTCACAATCATACAAGAAGAGAGAGAAGAGAGGAGAGAAAATTGTAATTTTTTTAAAATTTTTATTTATTTTCAGAGGGGAAGGGAGGAAGAAAGAGAGGGAGAGAAACATCAATATGCGGTTGCTTCTCATGCACCGTCCCCCAAATCAGGGACCAGTCCCACAACCCAGGCATGCACCCAGATTGGGAATTGAACCAGTGACCCTTTGGCTCACAGAGCAGCACTTAATTCACTAAGCCTCACAAGCCAGGGCTTAAATAAAGGTTTTTTTTTGTTTAATTTGAGATATTTTCATCAGAGGGGATATGTTTCTTCACCCAAAGTTTCTTTTTCTTTTTAATTATTTTATTGTTGTTCAATTACAGTTGTCTGCATTTACCCTCCCCCCACCCCACCCAAGGCAAACCCACCTCCCTCCCTTGCTTCCCCCCTCCCCCTTGGTTTTGTCCATGTGTCCTTTATAGCAGTTCCTGAATGCCCTTGTCCCCCTTCTCCCCTTCCCTCTCCCCTCTGGTTACTGCCAGAATGTTCTAAGCTTCAATGTCTCTGGTTCTATTTTGTTTCTCTGGTTGTATTTTGCTTGCTTACCTCACAAGCGTTTTGGCTGTGACTGATCTGAATTCCCCGGTAGCTGATCTGGCATCAAGCAGCCTCTACTATATGAAATGTTAAAAAGTTTTGTATGAGAACTCAGGACCAAAGTTTCTTTACAGCTTTCCTTTCCATTTGCCCCAAGCTAAAAGGAAGTGGGAGGCAGTTTACAGCTGAGGACAAGGCAACAAATCCCAAGTGTCATCTTTTCCTTGGTGTCAGACAAGTTAA